>CAAKHF010008175.1:19297-36176 GCA_901007745.1 Hippocampus kuda
CCCCCCCCCCCCCAAGGCGCAACACAACCAAGGACTCCTTCAAACAATTGATTCACCCCCATCGTATTTTATGAATGACAAAGAAGCCCCTCACAGAATCGGGCCCATCATTTTATCTTATGATAGACTCGTATAGATTCATATCATACGAATATTTCAGTTGTCTGAAGTCTGAAATATGATTGCACTGCATACTTATCGCTAGCTTCTCTTGTAATATACCAATCAAGCCAAGTCACTGTGTGATATTCTTAAAAATAATTGTATTGAATTTGTTACTTGAGCACACAATTTGCGTTTGGTTTTTCACAAATGTTATCCTGATATAATCTGAGTTTAGATGCCTCCGCTACATTTTAAGGCACATGACTTTTTACCATGAGAAGACTTATTTTTCTGTTTTTTTTTTTTTTTTGATACAGGTTCTTCAAACATCATCGTGTCCCACCTGTTAGTCGCCGAGCCAGAAAAGTTATTTGCAATGCCTGACCCCCTCCAGCCTGACACGGCCCAGCGCACCCTTACGACCCTTTGCGACCTTGCCGACCGTGAGCTGGTCGTCATCATTGGCTGGGCCAAACACATTCCGGGTAAGCAACGCAGAGAGAAAACCGGATTTATATGCTGGGTAAATTTTCATTCTGTAAATGTGCAGATAGTTCGACCACAATGGTTTTAGCTCTTCTGTATGCCGGAGGGGGTTTTCTTATCAAGTGGATCACCGTATGTGGAGCTCTATAGCTCTGCCGCCAGGACTTGTTGTTCATATTAGAAGCTGCTGCCAGTTGTCCTCCTTAACATTCAGAACCTTCACTCTCACTTTTTGTATTTCCCCCGCCAGGCTTCTTGTCTCTGTCGCTAGCAGACCAGATGTCTGTGCTACAGTCCGTTTGGCTGGAGGTGCTGGTGCTGGGTGTAGCGTACCGCTCGCTTGGCTGTGAAGACGAGGTTGTCTTCGCCGAGGATTTTGTCCTTGACGAGGAAATGTCTCGCGTTGCCGGCCTAACGGAGCTAAATGCGGCAATCAGTCAACTTGCCCGACGTTTCCGTGCCCTAAATGTGGACAGAGAGGAGTTTGTCATGCTAAAAGCCATCGCGCTCACTAACTCAGGTACAGTGATGTCGTGTTGTTGTGCAGATGGACGCTCACAAGCCAATTAAACGAGTTACAATGCAATTGCTACGCATCGTCAGACTTTTGAGAATTTTCTTGTGTTCTCAGCCCTCTCATAGCAAATTTACCCTTTCAGGGATACCAGTCACTATAGTGGACAGCTTAGCATGTTACCAGGGTACAAGGTCAATGAAAGGGTTAATGTAACCCAAAATTACCAAGCACCTCTGTTAGACAGTCAAACCTCGGCTTTCGAACGTCTCGGTTCTCGACCAATTCGGTTTTCGACCAAAGATTTTGAGTTTTTTTATGCCTCGGATGACGAACAAATTTCGGTTCTCGAACAAACTGAGTGCACTTGAATGCACCACTTGACTCCTCTGGCATTCCTTACATGAGAAAATGACGCTTCCTCGGGTAGACGAGGAAGTGACGCTTCCTTGTGTCGCTTTCCATTGTGAGCACACGTGTTGAATCAAATCTTTTTTTTTTTTTTTTTAAAGAGTGTGGTTTCGGTTTTCGAACAATTTCGGTTTTCGAACAGCCTTCTGGAACGGATTATAGACGAAAACCGAGGTTTGACTGTATATGCTGGCAACAACAAGCAGTAAGCACAATATTAGTATGAATTGGATACTAATATGAAACAGACACAGGAGACGCTTGTTTAGTTGTACTAAGTTTCCACGTGAATACAACAACATAAGCATACTTCCCCCACCCGCCCAAAAACGAGTCTTCGAGGCAGCTGAGCTCTGCATGTTTTTATGTATAGGTGGAAGTATTCAAGTTTACAGTCAAGTCAGCAGGCCATTTAGAAAAGCAATCCAGTGTTTAGTAAATAAAGGTTAGGGAAAGTTGAGAGACAAAACACAGTGGCTCATTCCATCCTCCCTGTTGCTCTGTCAGACTCTGTTTACATCGAGGATATGGAGGCTGTGCAGAAGCTGCGGGATCTCCTCCACCAGGCCCTACTGGAGCTGGAGTGTCAGCGGCGTCCGGACGATCCCCAGCGAGCCGGGCGCCTCCTTTTAACGCTGCCACTACTGCGGCAGACCGCCGGTCGGGCTCTGACTACTTTCTACAGCATCAAGACCCGTGGCGGTATACCCATGCACAAACTATTTTTGGAGATGCTGGAAGCCATGATGGACTCACCCTAAGAAGGGAGCAAGCGGCAAACGTAGGATGACGCAGAGAGTCGATATGAGTGGGTGAATTGTTTGTCACAAAAGGTTTTAATAGAGAATTATTCATGAGAAAAGGGATTCTTTTTCCGTTGTAGCCGACACGAGGGAAAAAAGCGGGGTTTAAAAATAAAGACTGTGCCAGCGCTTAAGTTGTAACTGTCAAAAGCTTCGGTGAGCACTGTAAAGTTCCACATTTGTGTGGACAAAAACAGAGAAGCGATACAGCCTGAATGCCAAGTTACTTGCTGTGGCCTCCGTGATGTTTCGTCGTAGCATCATTCTGCAGTTGCATAACCACTGGAGAGAACATGGAAGGCGTCAAGAACTGACTGCAGTCATGTGGCTTTTGAACTTTGGAACGAATGCAACAGTGACTCATGAAAGCCATAACATATCCGAAAAAGACTTGCGGGTCCACTTTAGTACACAGGGTGCATTAATTTACTATAGCTTAGTGCCGTTGAAGGCAGTTTTATTTTATTTCAAAGACTTTTCTTGCAATATGCTCAAAGCAATATAATAATTGATTCTTGTCTGTCACCTTAAAAATGAAACATGGTGTAAGTTACTTCCTAGTTAGTCATGGGCCGGTAGTTTTCCACTCTCAGGACCCCAAGTACTTTTATTTCAGCCACGGACGGGTTTGGACCTGGTATGTGGTGCACATTTTTGATCAATATCCCAATTATTTTGATTAATACTGTCATCCCAATTATTAATCACAATTATTCATCATGGTAGGGAAAACATCAGTATTTCGACTGCACTGCTTTTCAACAAACTAAACAGTTTTTTGTGCAAAATTAAACATATGTATATTATATAATTTAGCAAGGGCTAAGTGAATAAATATATTCCATTACTTGCCCGGAATTCGAAAATAATCTAGGCCAAGGATGCTGGTCCCTTTCAATGCTTTAGCTCCGCCTGATGGTCTTCATCTCGAATTTTTGCTGTATGCTCTTCTCTTGCCAAGACTCGGCAGGCTTTTCTCACTTATTTCAGCATCTTAACGTCTAAACCATGCGTTTGGTCCCTGCTGGTTGGCTGACTATTGGTTGAAAAATTGTTTGATAATTTTGCAGCAGAGCCCACCTTTTTTTTGCTGATGATCAGAGTCATTTAATCCTGGCAGGCTAAATTGTGAAATTTGATTAGTTTTGCAGCCCTATAGAGACCTATTAAGAATGTGAGAATTGTTGGAACTACTGGTTGAAATGTTGCAGCAGTCTTTTTAAATGTATAATCTCGGAGAAGTGCACATGAAAAGCATGCCACTAAAATCCGCTACTTGGACGGTAAATAGCGCTTTCACAACAGCTGCAGCTGTAACAAAGCGCTGTAACAAATATACAACAGAACATAAAACATGGACTGTAATTCAATTAACAGTAAAGGTACTAAAATGTGTTTGTTAATCCTGTTGGCACATAAAAAATGGCTTCCATACGCGACCAATGGGTTCCACTTTTTTGAGTGAAACACTGAGGTTGGACAAGAAATGCATCTGCCTCATTTGCTGTTTTTCCATACTGTTGTTGTCTTGATATGTGTTCTGGACCTCAGCCATGCTGCTCTGAAAACTGGTCTGACTCGTTCCATCCGTGTGCTGTAAGAAGATTTGGTACGTTTTGTGCAGCAAGGAAGTGCATTGCAAAGGACCGGTAATCGGTTGTTTCAATGTGTGGTCTACTTTGTGTTTGTACGTGTCTTTAACGTGTAAAGCGCCTGTCATGGGCTCAGGGCAACTAGAAATGCAACATATGCAACATTGTGTTTTGAACCCTTGTTTTGACTACATCCCTTAATCCCTACCCATTTTTTTTTTTTTTTTTTTGTATGGTAGACTTCCAAAATAAGTGACCGTCGTCATGAGGTTCACATTTAATGCATCTGCTGTCCAAATCTGATCCTCCTGAAACCCATGTATGTATGTATGTATATTGGCCAAAGTGCCATTAATCCTTCAGCCATGTACAGTTACAGTAATATAACTAGCAACATGCAATTTATAGTGGAAGGTGACGAAGCCAGCAATGTGACAATTTCTTCTTTATGTACAGTATTTGTGCTGCTTATGGTGTATCAAATATTAACAAAATATTTTTTCCCCGTGTTCCTTTCTCGGATTTTTAAGGTGTTAATGACAATGAATTGGATTTATACCACTAAATAATTTGTGAGATGGAGATTAAGATGTTCATTTAGGACATTAGAAGTGCTTTTTTTTAACAAACTTTTTTTTCTGAAAATTGTTGTCATAACCGGGATCAAAATAAAGTTTCCACCAGAGTAGTGAGGCTTCATAAGTGTCAGAGTATGCCAAAAAGCCAAATAACTGTGGAGACATTTTTTTTTCACATTTGTGACTTGCTCATTTACAGTACATTAACGATTTGGGGAGTACATAAACTGTTGTGCAGTTTGACAAACCTGTTTTTAAAGATATTGTCCCGTAAAGTTGATCTACTTTTTATTGGTTACAGCTTCTAATTTGCTTACTAACCAAATTTGGAGATGCGTGGAAGAAATGTTGTCATTTTACATGAACATAGTGTCTTCATATTATTACTGTATATTTTAGGTCCATGTTAAGATGGTCATAGGAAACCAACGTCAAATGGAATGGGAGTCATTTGCAGTTTTGCAATTGCAATTATAAAGTCATGTGTGGTTTCTGTGTACATTTAATATAAATTAGCAATACAATAAGTTACCAAAACACACTTGTTTCCTTGTATAGCCGCTGTGAATATTTAGCAATGCCAGTTCTGAGAAATAGCCACTAAACATTATTTAGAAGCTCAAATCAATGTTTGTATTTTGACAGACTATTTAAATGATTAAATTCTATTTTTTACTCAATTTACTATTTGTTGACACTGCTTTATTTTGATGCGTGTTGCTGGTTGTGCATTTCAGTGTAGGCTTTGTTTTCTTTTGAAGTTAGATTAATAGTTTTGATGTCCTTGTCTAAAATGTCCACATTAAAAATCACTGTGAATAAAAGTGATATATTCCACTGTTTGAGGAAACAGGGAGTGGATTATTTGAGGTGCTTTGTGCTGTGAAATAAATGGACACACTACCAACCTCATTTCATTGGTCTCATTTCTACTACAGTTACTGTACATGTGATTACAAACTGCCGTTTAGCATCATACATGCCGGCCATGTTCAGTGCAGATTTACAGTAGTATGTTCCTGGTCAATTTTGACCTGGGCCAAGAATACTGTATCCTTCCTTGACTTTCACCTTATGCACCATGGAGCTTTTCAAAATGTATTTAAAGCGTAGTTACCAAATGTATGAGTAATCCTTGATCGATTAAAAGGAATTGTATTTTTGTTCGCTACATTGCAAGTACAGTATTTGTTTTTGCAGGTGGAGCTTCCCACAAGTTTCGATTTTTTAAACATAGTGGCAAATCTCAAATTTGGATCACAACAGCCTCAGTATAATAACCCCCACACAAAGAAATTACGTTTTAAAATATATTCATGTTTCTGTACTTTGGATCAGGGTCATTAAATTTCTGTGTTAACGAAGACATTTAGAGTTAAAACGCGCTAATCGCATGCTTCGTGTAGCTCAACTTTGAAGAAATTTAGCTGCAACATTAATATATCTTTACGTTGAAAGACTAACGTGCTGCGTTCAAATGTTATCGAATGTTTTGGTACTCATCACACGCATCGGCCTCCAGGTAGCAGATGGCGCAGTTAATTTAGCGTGGGTCTGGCCAAGGCCTGAATAAAGGTAAAGGTGCGGCTATAGTTGCCAGTTCTCGTGTGAAGCCAGGTTGGAGGCGTGTCTGTCCTCTCGACAAAAATCTTCGTCTGGACACGCCTCGTCGTCACATAAGCTTTATTAAACGCAAGCTAGCATAAATGCTTTCCCTTGCTACTACTGTCATTAAACGCACCCGCGTAGAATATTGTGTGAGGTTGATCCACTCGTCTTCTTTGGTCAAAATGCCGATTAAGGTAAGATGTAAATGAACAACATAACAGTTGCTACTTGCCAAATGTATCGTCATGGCCAGTAACGAACTTGCGTGAACACTGTATTTTGGTAGCTCGTCATGCTAATGACAATGATGTCGCCATGACAGCATTTGCTTGCAATGCACTTGTTTACTACCGTTGTTGAGTTTTTACCTGCAGTTTTTCTTCACCAGCCACCTAATATATGACGTAAACGTTGCTCAAACCTGTATATCCGTACTTTACACACATTAGGGGTCTCCTGCACGTCTCAGCTAACGAGCAGAGATCGCATTACACGTTACGCACATTTGTTCAACATTGCATTGTCATGTGTCATATATTGATCACAAAAAAAGTTTCACGATACATTACTAGTTTTAAGAACGCCGAATCATTTGACCTGAATCACAGATAATTGATGGGTATGCTTTGATATCAGCGCTTAATAAATTGTCAGTATATGCTGTGCTTTGCATCTATGACAGGCCTGGTCAGAAGAGCTCTGAGCAATGAAGTAAATATAATGAAAACAAAAACTGTACCACTAATTCGTCAATGTCTGGCTTGATGTTTCATAAGCCTTTTCGGCCATTTTAAACAGAGTTGCTGCTTTATGTTTGAGTTTTGTCGTCCTCTAGCGACTTTCAATTAGAACTAACATGATTACGAACCACGTCCACAGCAGCGGTTCTCAAACTTTTTACACAAAGAACCACCGAAACATTATCTGTCCAGTCCTACACACACAAAAAAGTAAATTTAACATGTTATGTTACATTATGTTTTGCTACTCCAATTTGGCTTGCTCTGATCAACCAAATTTACTGATTTGTGCTCCCAGGTGGGTGACTCTCTTCCTGTAGTGCAAGTCCAAGAGGGTGAGCCAGGAAATAAAGTGGCAATGGATCAACTGTTCAAGGGGAAGAAAGGCATCCTCTTTGCTGTACCAGGAGCTTTCACCCCTGGCTGCTCCCAGGCAAGCACAAACAGAATTTGTCATCATGTCCTGGCTGTCATAATCCTTGCCAACAGACTTGACTGTTCTCTGCTTTTGCTTTCAGACTCACCTCCCAGGTTTTGTGCAGCAGGCAGCAGATTTGAGGAGTAAAGGCATACAGGAGGTGGCCTGTGTGTCTGTGAATGATGTTTTTGTCATGGCTGCCTGGGGAAAGGAGCATGGAGCAGATGGCAAGGTCCGCTTCAGAGGAAACAATGTTTTCAGCGCTTAGTCCCATCTCACTGCCCTTTATTTTTCACTGTGATCAGTAGCTGTGATTATTGATCGAAAATGAATTTATTAATCCCATAGGTTCGAATGCTGGCTGATCCAACTGGAGCATTCACAAAGGTAAACCAATCAGCCTTGTTGAATATAAATTTTTGGGACCATGTTTGCAACATGTTTCTCTCTAACTTTGTAGGAGGTGGACTTGTTTCTTGACAGTGATCAGATTGTGCAGGTCCTTGGAAACAAGAGATCGAAGAGGTAAGGCATACATTGTTTTAGCTTTGCTACAGCACTCGACATGTATAAGCTCCTTTTTGTCAGTTAAATTAAATATAATATTGAAACCATCACAAAAAGATGGGATTGTTTTGAGACCAGACTGGACCGTAACTTAAAATATACCCACTCATTTCAGTTGCTATTTAAATCCAAATGAGTACGTGGCTCATGTGTGTTGCAGATATGCAATGCTGCTGGAAGATGGAGTTGTGAAGAAGATCAATGTGGAGCCAGACGGCACAGGGCTCACCTGCAGCCTGGCGCCCACTATCATGTCTGAACTTTAAGACTCTTTTCGAACTTGTCTACCAAACTATAAAAGTTGCACTAACTATTCCAAATCTGCTACAGTGCTTTTCCCACATCCCAAAGAGTACCACAAATGTTACATGAGTGTTAGCTTAAAAATGGAGACGGACGGTCATTAATGCGCACAAATATGACAGAGAAGATTATGCAAAATTTAATTATGCTTTGTGCTGTTCTTGGTCATGAATAAAAGTTCTCAAACAGTGACTTGTACATTGTACTTAAATGTTTTAGTGAATGTTAAATTGGTATGAGAAAATGCTTGATCTTAAAATGGAGAGCACACTGTGGAGAGAACTTAGACAGGGTCAGCAATGGAAGAGCAACCCATGGAAAATACAGCAGTCTTGTATGGGCATGTCGTGGGCAATCTGTCTGGTGAGACACGGAGTCATCAGGTAAACCTGAAATAGGTAGGTATACAGGATGGGTGAGTGGAAAAATACAATACAGTACTGGTAAAGTGCACCGTTGACTAATGGTGTCAAACTATGACAATTGTAATAAAATGCAAGCACTGCTCTCAACAAGAAACAATAGAACATGTTCAACTCCAGTGCAACAGACACGACCACGGGGTGGTACAACAATAATATCTTCAAGAGACTGGATTGGCAAATAGGAATGTATAATTATTATGCAGTCGATATTTTAATAGCGCTTTCACAACAACTACAGCTGTAACAACGCTTTACAGAACATTTAACATGAAATAACACACAATATAGACTAATATAATCGCAACATCTTTTTGCACGTCGGCCTTTTAGTTTGAAGCAGTTATGGATGAAAGAGATTCAAAAGTTTCCTTTCACCAGTGTTCATGGATACGTCATGATTAAAGCAGGCATGGCGTCACACACGTCTGCTACAAGTTAAGTTTGAAAGTAAACACAAAGCTGTATTGTCCATCGACAACAATTAAATTTGGTTCAATTCTGTGGTGCTATTTAGATCCGCTTCAATTACAAGCACCGCCACTCAGTTTCAAACACATCCGCGCTCAAGCGGACGCTCCTCTCCTCATCCCTTGCTCACCAGCCATCCATCCAGCCGCACCAACAGCATCAACATTTCCGCTAAACAAAACGGGACAGTGAAAAACGCACAGAAAACCCCGGCGACGACAGTATATTAGCGCCGACCCTCCGCCTCCCTAAAATCAGTGATGGTCCACACGTTGCCGACAAAGGCGCAACCATCACGCACAGCTTTTTCTCCTTCGACGAAAGACACGGCCAAAACCTGAATTATTATAATCATTATTTGTCCATTTTCTAATGTCCTTATCCTCACGAGATTCGCGTCGTCATCATCACACCATCATTATCAGTTAGCAATTGTATTTGCTTTTCTTCGTTTTTAGTATTGTTTTTTTATTCATTTATTTCGGCACATTTTCTTTCGCCACTCCAGTCCAGTCAGCGGCGGTAATGAGCAATTAAACTATTTCGCCAACTGCCAATTACCACCAAAGAAGAAAAAGACTACGAAGAAGACGACAAGCAGGAAAAAGAAGCGCGTTGCAAGCACAACTCAGCCAATTTGAAACTACGACGTGACATCGGACCCAGGAGGTAAGATTTGGCCTCCAACAAAAACCTTTATCTCAACTGCCTCCTTTCGACGTTTGACATCAACGGTAAGAATAAAACATGCACGTTTAACCTCGTTTACAGCTTAGCTAACATGGGAAGCTCATTCAGACATGATCGTATATGGCGCCTTAATGTGCTTCACTCTCACTCAAAGAAGATTTTCTACACATCGAGAAAAAACATAAGTCTGAACATTAAACTTGCTAATAGTCTAATCCTTTCCCACCAGCAACTCTATTATATTGTTGAATTCAGCCAGTGTGATTTAATGTCGGGGTTGCAAATGATTGCGCGCGCAATTCAAGATGACGACCCCATTGTTGCTCGATCTTAGACGCGAACGAACTTGTCCATCTGATTGAAAATAAAAATAAAAGGTGATGTCAATTCTATCTTGGTGCGTGTGTGTGTGTGTGTCTGTGTTCAGGGGTATCGTTTTTCGTTTAGCTGCTAACTTGAGAATTTATGTTCAATAATGACGTGGGCCATGTTGGTCATTGATTTAATATAGGTGATTTGTACACTGATGATTTACAATTTTGGGAAATTTATTTATGCATTATGAACGTACAGTTAAGCAGCTGCACAAAAAACATCCAAACAAAAAAGAGCTGCCACATTTATTTGTCTTTCAAAAGACAAAAAAAATGCTATGTTTACATGTATTTTAAAGAAAGGTAATCGTAATGCGTTGTGAAATATTAATACACGAACATAAAACATACAGAGAATAATACAGAAATAAATAGTTTTTTTAAATTTATCATTTAGTTTGCTTTTTCGGGAGGCAGCCCAGTGGATCTGCAGTTAAGTCTGGTCGGCCGCTTATCACATGGTTGCTTGCGATTGTTTTCGTTTTATATTTTTGTGTTCGACTGTCACGTTCAATAAATAGCTGAAAGTGCGTCTGTGACTCTGGTGCTTTGTTTTGTTTTTGTTTTTTCTTCAATTCGCTCGCAACACCAAGCAAAAATTCATCCAAGCGACAGCTCGAAACTCATAAAACCCAAAGGTTGGAGCAAACATAAGTCAACTGTATTTGTGACCTTTGTCTTGCAGGTTTGTTTGATTTGTGACCTTCAACAAGGCAGCCATGTCTTCAACATCACAGAAACATCGTGACTTTGTGACCGAGCCAATAGGAGAAAAACCCGTGTTTGCTCTTGGCGGCATTGGTGAGGTCCTTGGCAAAAGACTGGAGGAGAAAGGTTTTGACAAGGTAACACACATTTAGTTTGATTCATAGTATTTTTTAATCTTGTGTATGTACTATCGTCATGGAGAGATCCTTGGCTTATGATGGAGTTCATTTTTTTGTTCCTGTGGATCTGTATACCTATTTTTTGCCACAATTTTTGGGTGCGCAACAGTTTGATATACTCTGATCTGTGCTTATTTATATTTTAATGGATCTTTACCTGAAAAAGCCATCAGACAGAATGAGGTTTGTGAGGAGACAGATGGATGACGGATTTCTTTTAGACCTCTATACGTGTTAATTTAATAATAACTATTCAGAGAGAGAGGGAGAGACACACACAAATGATTTAAAACCGTTTCCGCTTCTATTCTGTGTTCACCAGGCATACGTCGTCCTTGGACAATTTCTGCTGCTAAAGAAGGACAATGAGCTTTTCCGGGAATGGCTTAAGGACACTTGTGGCGCAAACTCAAAACAACAAGGTGACTGCTTCAACTGCCTTAAAGAATGGTGCGACGCCTTCCTATAAAGCTTTGTCTGTTTCTTTTATATTGTTTTTGTAGTTCAAACTGGCCATCAGCTCTTCGACAGATTTAAATCCATGATATATACGAACAAACACTGCAACACACGTGAGGTTTATTGAAGTAAACTTTTAATTGTGCACCCTGTTGATGATGTCATTTATTATTCATCGTCTGTATCACATTTTAATTAATAGCTCATGAATGATCGAAATAAATTTGCAAGTCAAGTTGTTGCTGAAGTTATTTTACCAGACTTTTCAGGTTTACGTTTGGCATTAGAGTACCCATTTGATGAATAGTTGTTAGTTGGCCTGCAAGCTCTTCAGCGAGTTTTGGGGCGGTGATTGCTGCATTTATTGACAAACCCACATCTGTGTTCGCAAGTTTGGCAACTTAGCTATAGAATAATTTCCTCTGTTAGAAAAAAAAAACTGACCTCCCTATTCTCCCTTTCTACAGTGTGCTGAATTAGTTGGTTGTGCTATTTTAGATTTGACAGATTGGCTGTACCGGCACATTTGTAAACTGCATTGGCTGAATTTTATGATTAACTGTTATAATTAACGCAAAAGTAGTTTGAGTCTGAGCCTCCAACTTGCCTGGTTAAAAATGTATACAAAATAAGATGCTGATGAATGTGTTAAACTTGAAAGCAATGGACTGCGACATTAGTTACACCTCAACAATATACGATCGAGTCCAAGAACTGGCTGATGTCCTGTCACCATTATAATAAAGCTACTAGTCCTTATTTTGAAGTTGCCTGAAACAACACTGCGTCATAAAGGGAGGTTATGTCACGAGGGCCTGCTGCATGTGACTGACGCCGATATGTCCGGCTGTGAATTTTATTTTATTATATGCGATTAAGAAAAATGGAAATTAATGAATTTGGACCTTGTGAATGTATTCTTTTACATGTTCACTGCAGTGGCTGTTTGTCAAATAAAATCACAACTGAAGGAACACGTTCTCATCACAGGTTTGATTTCAGTGTTAACCCATCAGACAAGGCAGATGGATCCCACCTGTAAATTGAAAATAAAATCCTTGAGATTGGAATAAAAAAATGGAGGTAAAGAGGTTGCACTAGTGTGCGCACCCTCATAACTTGCTATGTGGTTGTTTCAAATGAACAAATCGTCGTCGGCACACACCTGCCCTAATCAACATCTAATAAAATTCAGCTGTTCTAGTCGGCTTTTCCTGACATGTTTGGAGTCACATCTTAGAGCGCATCTTGTTCAAAGACATCAGTTTGGAGAAAGGTACAAATTACTTTCCAAGGCTTTTGATATACCACGGAACACCGAAGACATCTAGTGGATTAAACATCGCACCTAAGTGACCAGTTGATGAGAAGATAACTGGTCAGGGACGCCGTGAAGAGCTCAACAGCAACACTGAGGAAGATGCAGCAATTTCTGGCAAGTACTGGCTGTTGAGTAACATGTGACATAAAGTGGAACGTTTTGGCCGTAATCGTAAGAGGTATGATTGCAGCGAACACAACATGGCTTAACAACGAAAACATCATTACACACTAGCTACTTTGAAAACATGTTGGCACCATCATGCTCTGTGGCTGTTCAGCTGCAACAGAGGGGCGGGCGGGCGCACACCGATCTAAATACTGTCCTGGGCTAACAACCGCCCGTTTATAAATTGCACCCCCCCACCACTGAATATTGGTGAATGTTGGACTAACAAACGTTCAAAACTATCTTGCATGTACAGTACGCTCTTGCTTATTCGTGCCCTTTTATTTGTGAGTGTATGTAGTACATAAGGTTGGCCACCCGATGTCGCTGTTGTTAAGCCAAGGTTGTAGTTGAGATCGCCCAAATACACGTTAGTATTTAATTTGATGTCACGTGGCCCACCCAGACCAGTAAAAATGATTGCATCACTGAAATAAATAACGACGGTGATATTATTCACCTTTCTTTTCACGCATAAAAATATTTGTCCAGCTGTAAAGTCTCCCAAGCAAGAAGTTTACCTGCCAATGTCATACACAAACCCCAACGAGTCGATTTCTGTTTCCGCAATGTCAAGCTTGGCATGTGTTCCCACTGCCCCGATTTTTTACCTAATTGAGGGATACCACAACAATTCGCCTGGACCATTCTAGGTTCCATTCCCAACGGCGCCAACGCCACGTTATACCCAATTCTACCTGTGCAAATGACTAAAAGAAAGAAAACTGCATCCACGTGCACAGTCCCTGCAATGCCCTCTTTTTAAAATGAATTCAAAAACAGTTGGACAAATTACTGGCTTCTAATTTCAAAACTAGTTGTCCATGAATTTTGTTATGGATATATGGGATTATTTAAGGCAATCATATGGCTTCACAGTCAGACAAAAATAAATTTGACACCCTTGTTATAAAGCATTCATCTTATTATTATTATTATTATTGGTAGTTCAAACGGCATATGAGATGTAATTTAATCTAGTTAAATGAACTCTGAAAGGTATGTGCATGTGATGTAAACCGCCGCTTGTTACTGATGCTGCTGTGTTTGGCTGTGAAACATTTTTTTCTGCAAATGATTGCATTTGTACATGTCCACTGCAGTAGCTGTTTAACAAATGAAACCACAAACGTTTGGAATGCCGTTTCACTACAGGTTTTATTTCGGCGCTTCATGTTCTTTGGTGATGATTTTCCTGTCAAATGTTGCCACTGTCATACAAAATGTTGAAAATATTCGCACAAAGATTCCAAAAATAATGACGGCAAAATAACAGTGAAGGGTCAGATGTGTCATTCTTGCCTTTTTAAAAAAAATCCTAATAAGTTATCAGATGTTTCCTTGGTGAAGCTGTTGAAGGATGGGAATGACACAGCACCTAGATTGTAACTGCTCTACCGTATTTAGTTTTAACATTCTGAATGTATATTTACCCTCATGATCCATTTTATGAGGCACACTTACAGAAAATGATCAGATGTAACACAGGAGCTGTATCAAAAGACGGTTGCGCTATATTGGCGCTGCAAAAATATTTAAACGGGTTTCATTATGATCTACTGACTGTGACAAATAGCTACAACTTACAGCCCCAACAAATAAACACTGACAAAAGCAAAAACGGAGGGAAACGTGGACCGTGAATATTGATTAACAAATTCAGGCATATGCAGAAAATGGTTTATAATGTTAGCAATTTAGGGGTATTGTGTATGGCTCATTAGTTTGTGTGGGTGTACCGAATGAAGTGACGATGGTGTTTGGATGCACTTTGAATGTTTTTGGTGACTCCGGTGTTTATATAAATCAGTTAACCTTTTGCGCTATACCACATATTGGTTAGCAGCAAACAGATGCGCACGCGATCCGAATCCTCTTTTGACCTGATTGCAGCTCACTAATGGCTTTAAAGGACCAATAGCCATTCTTGAAAGTCTAATGTCTGACTAATGTCCCAGATAAACATTTATAATGCTTCCACATGAATGTATCCTCTGAGGTATTGTTGATCCAAAGTGAGATTGACATTTTTATAAATGATATGTTTTCTTGTGGATGACAGTTTTTAATTTTTTTTTAAATAGGTTTATTTTTCTTTCGACCTGGCAACTTTCACTGATGGCTCTTACTCATCATTTAAACGATGTAGTTCCTTTTGTTCTGGACTGTGTACTATACACAGGCACCATATGCAAGTACAGTAGTCGGTGGTACACATTTACTCTCCATTTGTACTTTTTTTGAAACAAGCCCTGATTGAGCTCAAAGCAGAGCGCAAAAGAATTTCTTCTCCCTGAAAGGGTTCTCCGAAGTGGGCACGGGTGTGATCAGGGGGTCGTCGCAAGCGTGGGCGTCGCAGTACGCCATCAGGTCAGCGGCCGCCTTGGATACCTGCAGAGGGTCAGAGTAGTCCTCATGGGCCCGTTGTTTGACGACACTTGCTACAAATTCATTCCCCATGGTTGTTTGTGTATGTTCAATGCAAAGTTGGAAAATCAACTTCTATACCGCGTGTACCAGGCTGCTGATTGAAATCTACACAGCATCAAGACATTGAAGTTTAGGCTCGCATCAAAGCAAAAAAAAAAAAAAATCTGCCTATCCCTCCCCAACATGAAGAATGGCCTTCAAGGTCAGCAATGTCAGTGTCAACATGAATTTCAAGAGCGACATTGGCAGAGGCAGATTTTGTCTACATTGTCATTTAAGATAAGAAAACCTTTATTTACTGTACTTCAGTCAAGTATAACTTGGAAGGTGTAAAAAGCATATGTACTAATACAATACAGTATATACTGCCTGGCCAAATTAGATCATATATGATGTCTTGACATTCAATATACAAGTTACAGCAGATTTATTCTGCTTTGAACTACACTACATTTTGAGGGTGTTTCTAATCATTTGGTTACCTTATTTGGATGCACGACACGCAAAATATCAGCCCCCACTCTGATTCTGTGCACTTCTCATTTGTAAACGCAAGGTGTGCTATGCATAAACTTACTTATGATTAATATCGTCCGGTTTGTGAGGAGCTCCGTGTTGCTTTACCTTGATCCTGCAGAAACTAGCCTCGATCTTCAATTGCTCAACCAGCTTCCTTGCCTGGCCGACACTCATGGTGCTGTTCACTGGGGTGTCTCCTTTCATTCTGGAGACAAACATGGCAAAAGACAGTCAGGCTTTTAGGAAGACAAAAACCCACAATTTTGTGATCATTTGTCCTGTTGAATTGCATTGATTTATTGCCGCGATGCACAAGGAAGTGTTGCCTTTTCATTGATCCTGTCATATTTGTAAATAAACTCTGTATATAATAGCAACTTTAAATCAACCATACATCTCAACGAAGGGTTTACACAAACAAAACAATACACAGCACATAACTCCACTGTTTCGGTTCAAAAATCTCAGTCATTACGGTCAATGTGTCAAATCGCAGCTGCTACATTAGTCACCTTGTGCCTAAAATTAATCCCACGGTTTCAAATCCAATATGTTACATCAACAAGGCTTGAATTACGTTCACCCTGGCCAGCACAATTTAACCACAAGCAAGAATAACCACCAGGATGAAATTAGCACCCCTGCTGCACAATCCTTCCTCAATGACTCAAAAACATACCAACGTGACTGCAAGTAACAACAGCCGGATTGTTAATAAGGAATGCCAGACGTGAAGTGAATCTGTTCCAGCCATTGTGGATCTTTCCCCTATTGTCTTTTCACCCCTCTCCTTCCACCTATTTGTCTCCTTACCCGTATGATATTCCTCTTCAGGTGCAATCTCTTCCCCCCCACCCTCTTGTCTCCCGTTTTGTGGGTCTCTATGGCCCTCTGTCAGCTTTGTGTGTGTGTGTGTGTGTGTGTGTGTGTGTGTGTGTGTGTGTGTGTGTGTGTGTGTGTGTGTGTGTGCTGTCAATGTAGCTGGACCCCACCCCTTACAGACGACTGCCTGG
>CAAKHF010008177.1:8559-52777 GCA_901007745.1 Hippocampus kuda
CAACCCCCCGCCACCTCGCGCCAGTCCCTCCTTGCTGTGACCCGTTTGTTCCCTCCATGGGCTCCCAAGGGCGCAGCTGTGAAAAGAGTGAGCACATATTGGGATATAAAAAAGGAGAGAAGGACTCGAAAGATTATGAGAGGAGGCATGAAGAGCACATCGAAATATAGTGAAGCAGAATGGAACAAGTGGTCAAAGGAATTTCGCAGGCTCTTTTAGATGTAACGTTTAAAGGCTGAAAGCACTGACAGACCGCAAAGAAGCATAAAATAGTCACTGACAAGATGCTCACTCGGCCCCAAAATGGTTATGCGAAGTCAAAAAGGCCTGCACGGCAGTTTCAAAATATTGCTTAGATGCACTAGTGCACGGATTAGTGTGGACATCATACAGACATTTTGCAAGCACCATCAGAGAATGACAGCCAATTAATGCAGGCGAATGATCAAATAGTTTGTTTCACTCCAAGAACAGCGGCCCTCATCCATCTTTTCTGAACCTTGTCTTGCATCGATCTGTTCTTGGGCTCTGACGCCGAAAACTCAATATTAAGAACTGTGTGTTTAAAGTCTGCTTTGTTGCATTGAAAAATGGCACTGATTGAAGGTCACGTTTTGGACCTCATTTGTTTTTGTTTTTTTTCCTTTTTGATTCCCCCACATTCCACCTCTTCCCTCTTCCTCTTCTTTGTCCAAGAGATAAAATTGAGTACTCTTAAGTGTGCCTTTGTGGTCAGTTTTATATTGTGGACAATGGCTCCGCTGTGACTGTAACATCCGTGTCGTCAATATGCACAGACACACACCATTACTGTCATGCAAGCAAGCACATATTATGTATGATCTTGGTGGCATTGATGCTGGTGAAGTGCCTGCTTTCAGGAACTCACTTTGTGCTCATCCAGACAAAATGTTCCTCTCAGCGCAAGAAACATTTAACATGGCTGGATTCTGCCCTGAGCATAAATGTCTGTACTGTACTACCCGCTTGTGTGTCGTGAAAATTACATTAGCATGTATGACTCACTTTGTTTTAATCCAAAAAAAAAAAGTCTGAACAAACAACTCGTGGAAAATACAAAATTAGAACTGTAATCACATTATTTTGCTTCAGCCAAATCAGCACAAGTCGTACTGTTTTCTTCAAAAAAAGAAGGCCATGATAGCTTCAGGAAAAGTTCTTAAACTGCAGAATTGTTCACACTTTGTTCATTGCTAGCAGCCACTAGCTGATTTGTCAAAGTTAACACCCCTGTTTGAGATGGCGGCATGTGTGCAAATGACAACAAACTGAAGGGGACCAACAAACAAGAGAATTAGGCGGCACGCCAACAAGCATTGTTCTACAAATCTCAAAGAGAAATATATTTTTGTACAGAAACATGTGCATAAACATAATTGGTGGACTCAAACAATTAACGTACTGTGTAAAAACCAAATCAAGTTTCACTTCCCGGTATATTAATTCTGAGCGATTTGTTTGACAATCACCGCAGGTCTTTTTTTCTGGTCCCCGGGAAAGGGTTAATTGGGGTGAGAGCGCATAGTGACGAAAATAACAATGAACATAATTCAAATAAGGATGAGAATATATTCATGCCTAATTTCAAATACATTCATTACAACAACACATTCATTGCATTTATTTTTGGAACTGTGTTTTTACTTAAAGGTGTGCAAGTAAGATATTTATGGGGAAAAGAGTGGATGCAACAGAGGGCGTGTGCTATTTACTATCAGACAACATGTTTTCAACTGGCCTGTTTGAACAATGGTGTGAACAACCGTGTAATGCTGGATTTACACTGCATGGTTGAAGTGACATGATTGATGTTTTTGTTTTTTTGTTTTTGCCCTCAAGTACAATTTGGTTGCGCTTTCTTAAAATAAAATGAGTAAATCTGTGGGATCATGTAGTATATCTTCCGATCGGAATCGGGGCCTCATCCAGGGGGAATAAAAATCCGATGCTCTGATTCGTATCGGATGTGCCAAATGTGACTGTGGCGTAAACAACTTGCAGTGTAAAGCCAGCCTCAGAACTCTTATTGAATGTGACGTAAACATTTAAGAACTGACCATTTGAATAAAGCTATTCGAGATCCGGTGTTGGCATGATTCCAAATTAACGTTTGACACATGTGCTTTTCCCGTCCTCATGCTGCAAATGGATTCAGGTCCCTAAAGTTGAAGAGACCAAAAAATGGAAGGTGTGACCAGTCAGCAGACGCACTCACACTCATCAGCTTGTGTCGTGATGTCTTTGTCCTCTCTCTGGCACCTCTCAACACTTTCACATTAGAAAATCAATTGTCTCCTAATCTAATTGATCATAAATTGGGGGAGCTCCAACTGCATATTGATCTGCACCGGCTCTCACTACTGCAGAGTCAAAATGATTAGCGGAGGAGCAGTATTTAGAGATTGTACCCTGAAATTGTGCACCACTGCGCAAACAACTACAAGGCTCCAACAACCTTAAACTACTACAACCACCTTAACTGATATTTGCTGGAGTCCGTGTGTTTTAGGTTATTGCCTGAGCTTTTGTTTCATCTCACACGTTCGATCTTTTACAACCACTGTTTGAGCTGTCATTTCTTCTATGTGTTGTTTCATATCACGGTATGTTGAAATTTTAAGGAAGTGTACTGTGTCTTTCGCAGGATGACTATATTCCCTACCCACGGATAGAAGATGTGAGTAACTCATTTACTTCATGTATTTGATGTCAAGAGGATGAAGACTGGTGCGTGATCAGAATTTGGTTCCTGTTTTCGTTTTTGTTCTACCTCCATCTCAAGGTCCTAGAGAAAGGTGGCCCGTTTCCCCAGGTAATCTTGCCACAGTTTGGTGGCTACTGGATTGAGGATGTGGAGGCACCAGCCGGGACACCCTCCTCTTCAGAGTCCAGTTTTTGTGAAGAAGAGGTTGGTGGAGAAGGCATGAGTCCCGGTGAGGGACACAGCTACCGTCTGGAGTGCAACAGCACAGCCAGGGCCTACAGTAAACACTTCCTGGGCAAGGTTTGAGGACATGTTTCAATATATGGATACGCTGCTTATGAAAGTACAGACAACACTGTAACAAATATCTCATATGTTTGTAAATATACTTTTGTGCAGGAGCACATGAACTATTACTGCACTGGCAGCAGCAAAGGCAACCTCATCATGTCCCTGAAATATGAAGAGATTGAAGGCCAAGAATTATTGCGCATCATGCTCAGGTACGGAAGTCAGTTAGGCTGAATGTACACTGACCAGCCTGAGAAAATGACCTCCTTAAAGAACCGTATTTAAATATTCTGTCTTAATGAAGATAATATTGCTAGGTTTTAAATGACACTTATCAGAGAGGTTTTGTTTTGGTTTTTTTTGTTTTTTTAAATGGTTTAATATTGGGGCAGCCCGGTGGTCCAGTGGTTAGCGCATCGACCTCACATTGCAGAGTTGCAGGGTTCGGTTCCAGCTCTGGTCTGTGTGGACTTTGCATGTTCTCCCCGTGCCTGCGTAGGTTTTCTCCGGGTACTCCGGTTTCCTCCCACATTCCAAAAACATGCATGGCAGGCTGATTGAACACTTGAAATTGTCCCTAGGTGTGAGTGTGAGCGTGAATGATTGCTCGTCCCTGTATGCCCTGTGACTGGCTGGCAACCCGTTCTGGGTGTACGCCACCTACTGCCCAAAGACAGCTGGGATAGGCTCCAGCAGCCCCCCGTGACACTTGTGAGGATAAAGCGAACAAGAAAATTAATGGATGGACCGATGGTTTAATATTGTGGTTGTAGTTTGCAGGGGTGAGAGCTCTGTCTAATATTTTATTTGCCTTGCACGAGTCTAATATGAGCTCTTCACACCCCTTTTGAACACGCTGACTGTGTGAATCAAAACTGAACATTGCTGAGGCATTATAGGTCTAGTATTGGATATCATATTGTGCTCCTGGTCAAGCTTTGTCTAGTCAGTGTGCGCAGCGCACTGCATCATTGGCACTCTCCAATACAATACAATACAATACAATACAATTCATCTTTATTGATACAGCACAACAGCTGCAGATTGTAATTCGACAATGTTGATGAATTGCTGAGTAAGTTGAACGGTTCCGTGCAGCAAGAATGCCTGACAAGCAATGACACTGTGACCAACAAATGCTTTGAATCTCTATGTGCTTCATTTTTATTTCGGGTTGAGCAAATATTGACATCGACGTTTCTATCTTGATATGTAACTTAATGAAGTCAAGCCTGCAAATAAAATAAAAATTGTGGGCTTTCCAATTTAGTTTGGATACGTTCATCATCGTTTTGTTTTACACGAGGATTGATTGTAATGTTTAATTAATTTATTTAAAAAGTACAGTGTATTGTCATGAGGGCAGACCTGTAAATATGCCAAAATTTGCCAGCGGCTACATGGTGAGTCATAAGAAACGGCACTAAAAATGAAAAAAACCTTGTAAGGGTTACAGATTGTTTGCTAATATGCTATTATATGTTCCAATTTATTAACTTAAGTGCCCGCCAGTCTTCATTAAGAAGGGTTTCTGTCACTGTATTGCAGGTCAAGGACCAAAACTGTCCATGATAGGATATCCTTAGCAGGCATTAACCAGCTTCCCAGTGTACCTCAGATTGCCAAAGTAAGATTCACACAAATCCATCAATACGAGTGTCATATCTATTTGAGATCTTCACAAGAAACTCTATTTCCATTGATGAGCTTGGAATGTTTCAGCTTCTGTGTGACGATGCCACAGGATTAAAGTTCAACCCAGTTCTTTACCCTCGAGTAAGTTTATTCCCAGTCTCACGTCACAACCTTAACTTGTGCAGCTAACCATAGAATAAGATCAGATGGGTCGATATTTTATCCATTCTGTTGATGCTAACACTTCATATCGTATTCTAACTGTGTAAAAGCTATTATTGAAAACCTCCCTAAGGTACATCCCTCCTCTAAATGCAGCACCTTCATTCGCTTTATAACATCCTATGACTTAAATAGAGTGGAAAAGTACAGGCACAGCCTTTTCGTATTATATCCCTCATGTCAACCTACTTCGCTAACATCTGCCATACTCAATGAGTGCAATATTCCAATGGATTGATGGTGCATAACAAAAAAAAAAAAAAAATGGACACGGTGGCTTGATTTCATTACTCTGCGAGTCTCAGGGAGGGCTATGATGGGGCTTGCCTTTGGCCAGTGCCTCAGGGAGGGAAACATACCATCTGCGTCTTGGTACGCAAGAGGCTAAGATGAGTGTGCTGGTCTCATTGGGGGCTGTGAGAGTTTGCATGTCAGCCTGACGCAACAAGAGCCAACTAAAGTTGCCCTTGAGGCATGTTTGAGAATACGACAACATGTTTTCGACAGCGATGAATAACGGTTTTTGTTGTTGCGCAGGGATCTCAGTTGATCGTAGCTTTTGATGAGCATGAGGTCAACAACACCTTCAAATTTGGGGTGATCTACCAACAATTTGGACAGGTGAGTGATCGTATTGACAGCACAGCTGCATTTGTGTTCTGTTTTATGCTGCTCTGTGTCACTGATACTCTCCTCTTCCAATTTAGACATCTGAAGAAGAGTTGTTTGGGAACAATGAAGAGACTCCAGCTTTCAAGGAGTTTCTTAGTATACTGGGTGACAACATCGAACTTCAGGACTTTAAGGGGTGAGATGTGATAGAAAGCTCTTAAACAAGAGGCTAGGAATCAAGGACAAATGTGTCCATGGGGCTCAAATATCACATAAAGAAGTAATGTGATCACCAAGAACTTAGTTAGGCTTTGATTGCGGTCCAGAAAACAGAATTTAATGGCGATAAACATGAAAGTGCTAGATTGCCCTCTGTCTGCAAACATGATAAACTATTTGGTGAAATCTATCCTTTGGGGGTGGTGGCAGTCGGAGCTTTGCGCATGTCATTGGCATGAATAAAAACTTTCGTAATAGTTACAATAAACATACAGTAGTTTTCCTGTGTCTCCTGGGAAGACTTTGTACAAGCTTTTCATCAAGGAGGAGGAATTGGCATGTTACCAGGCGGTGGGTTTGGAAAGAAAGTCATTCAGGGATAGAAAAGGGCCTTTATCTGTTCGCACAATGAGAAGCATAGAAATGTCTTAAAGTTCTTGGTAGAAGCAAGTTAAGGTCACTGCCTGATGAAATAAAGAAATGGTGTTCTCACATCGATGTTCACATGGCCTACAACTACATAACATTTTTAAAAAAATGCTTTTTAATTAAGGCAGCTCCGGCCTCCCTGTGTGGAGCTCGCATGTTCTTAACGGGCCTCTGTGGGTTTTCTTCGGGTTCTCCGGTTTCCTCCCACATTGCAAAAACATGCATGGCAGGCTGATTGAACACTCTAAATTGTCCCTCGGTGTGAGTGTGAGCGCGGATGGTTGTTCGTCTCGGTGTGCCCTGCGATTAGCTGGCAACCGGTTCAGGGTGTCCCCCGCCTACTGCCCGAAGACAGCTGGGATAGGCTCCAGCACCCCCCGCGATCCTTGTGAGGATAAGCAGATTGGAAAATGGATGGATGGATGGCTTTTTAATAAAAACTGACGTGCCTGTCTTTGCTGTTGCAGATTTCGTGGCGGGCTGGATGTGTCCCATGGACAGACAGGAACTGAATCCGTCTACACAATGTTCAGACAACGGGAGATTATGTTCCATGTGTCAACCAAACTCCCTTTCACTGATGGCGATGTCCAGCAGGTAGTTGGCCTTCACCTCTTAATCTCAAGGCAATAATTTTAAACATCAATCTGCTTGAGAACCAATATTTCATTCTATGCCCCATCAGCTTCAGAGGAAAAGGCACATAGGAAATGATATTGTCGCAGCAGTTTTTCAAGAAGAGTCTACACCCTTTGTTCCTGACATCATTGCCTCCAACTTTCTGCATGCCTACGTGCTGGTCCAGGTTGAGAACCCGTGCACGGAGAACACAATGTACAAGGTCAAAACTAAGCTTTCAAATAATAACAAAATAAAACCAAGTGCTATCCACTTAGCCTGTTACTAATCATCTCAACAGGTATCTGTGACTGCTAGAGAGGATGTACCTCCCTTTGGACCCCCTCTCCCGAATCCAGCTGTCTTTAAAAAGGTGAATACATTTTTTTGGACAGGACCAAACATATCAGAAATGTTCCTCTTCCCCGGAAGCCAAACTACAATCATACTGGCATACAGTTTATGCGGTATACAGTCGATAGAGTCCATTAATGATAAATAACCTAACTGTTGATCTATTAAAACATGTTCATCAAAAGGCCATTAGCCAAGAAAATGTGTACTTGTTTGACAAATCAATTTAATAGCTTGACAGATTAGCTACAAATGCTGTGATGCTGTGCATCGGAGAGCCGTTTCTCATCGTCTGTGTTGTGGCATTTGTCCCCTATTCAAATAGACATGAAACTAAGTCAAATGAAATGAACAACCTAAGTCTTGAAAAAAAACTCTTATAAAGCGTGTTGGGTTTTAGATGAACATGAGCTGCATACCAAAAAGATTTTGGGCACGATATTAATTGTCTTTGAGTACGGTACTTAATGTATATAGAGTCCTTCAAAAACAGTTAATCTTCTTTTTAAGCTTGTTTCTTAAATGTACATTATTTATCTTGACTTAGTTTATTTTTGTCGCATGTGGGCAAAACAGATCGCAAGTCATTTCCACCACAGTTTCCTTTTCATCATTCCTGTCTCCCCTCACTGTCTTCTCTCTCCAGGGCCCCGAGTTCCGAGACTTCCTTTTGACAAAGCTGATCAATGCGGAAAATGCCTGTTACAAATCTGATAAGTTTGCCAAACTAGAGGTGACACATGAAGGCACACTCTTGAGTAGCAGTGTCATAACCCTCTTGCGGCACAGCCAATTAGAATGTGTTTAATGTGTGTATGAATGTGTATTTATTCCAGGGTCGAACACGAGCTGCATTGCTTGACAACCTCCACGATGAGCTTCACCGACAAAGTCAGGCCGCTCTGGGTCTAAACCAAGCAGAAGAAGAGGACAAGCTGGAGAATGGTGGACATGGAGGTCTGCTGGAGTCATTCAAGGTGAACGTAATGCCGGATGTGTAATCTGCTTTGACTGTGTGTCCTTTATGTTGACACCATTATTACCTTTGTAAGATAGGATCCCATTGGAGATGTTTTTTAAAATAATATTGGCTGTCACGTAAACATCAAATCACAGTTGCTCAGCAACTACGCTGAGGTGAACTGTTATTTAGAACGACTGGTTCGAAGGGGACCAAAATATGCCAGATATCTACCACCGTATTACCAAGATGAACCACTGATTTAATAGATCTAAGCTTTTATATTTTGCACGCCACATTGAGGCTCAACCATGCAATTCATCAGATAACGCCCTCCCCTTCCCACCACGTTCCACTTTTTGTGAGAATGTGCAGACTGCAGTCACAATTTTCTATTCATAGCTGACAAGAGGAGAGTTGTTTGAGGAGAGGTTCTCAGTGGTTGATCTTTCAATAATCCTAATTTTACTTTTCAATATCTATGAATCCACAAGATTACTTATTTGAACACAATCAGAGATAAAGGTCTATATGTTGGGTACTGGCTAAAGGCGGAGTAGTGCTCATGACATTCATTGAAAATTCATTGTGTGTGTATGTGGAGGGGAAGGGGGGCATTTTTATTCCATGTTGTTGTTCCACAATCATTACTCTTAATCTTAACAGGCACTCTGGACAGCCACGTTGCAATTATCGGAGTCTCTACCAGCGTCCGCTTTTCTCATTGCTGCTCTGGCAGTAGCCATGTATTGTGTGTCGACAATGCAGAGGGTGATTGCCTCATAATGAATAAACATTTTTAATATGCTGCGTTTGTCATCTATCCATTCATCCATCCCTATTCTATAGCGCTTACATCTTATCCCTGATGACTTTGGGTGAGGGACCATCCTGGACTGGTTGTCATCCCCAATTTCATGGTGGATCTAGAAAAGCAACCATTCAAAATTCTTCATTTTAGCCTAATATTTATGTTTTGGGATTGTGGGAGAAAGCTGGACAGCATACAAACTCCAAGCAAGGCTGCCGAATCAGCGATGTAAACCTGATGACTAATGACACTTTGCCGTCATGAAATAAAATGACAGCACAGAAGATGGATTCATGTAAAGTACACAATGTGCACGACAGGTTAAATGAAACAAATGCTGCATATCAAGTCATGTAAAGTTGCTCTGTCTGAATTGCATCTTGAGTGTTACAATGCATTTTCAATACCGAGTGAACACAGTAATGCCCAACCAGGGAGCCATGGCCAAACACGAGGCCATAGCTCGTGTGTGGCAATGGCATCAGGAGTCCTGCGGGAACATCGCAATTTCACTTATATGCCAGTGAGGTAGAGTGACAAATAAAAACCACGATATAGCAGACAGTGCAATAAAAGTGTATTAACTGTTGCTATACATTCAATAGAATAAGTAATGGTCATAACTCCTGCTATCAGTGTTCCGTTTAATGTGACAATCAAGATTTCACACTGCAAATGTTTGAGGAAATTAAAAAGAGTATTATTATACAAATGAATTAAGGTATTCAGTATGTATACTTATGGAAACATCTTTATTTGATCCTGTGCCGTGATACTTTAGAAATAACAATTCGGGTGCCTTGGCTTCAAAGTTGGGAAACACCTGCACTAACTGAAATGAAGCATATTACTTCTTTTTATGAGGAATTGCTCCCTCTTGCGCTTGGTTTGTGCAACTTCATCGATTAATAAAAGGGTAAACGTGCACTGCATCTGATTTTTCATCATGCCTTCATTTTGTTTACTAAGTGCTAACTTAGTACAACTAGTGACCTGTATGTTTTCCTCCTGTTTGTAGAGGGCCATGCGTGTGAGGAGTCACTCAATGGAGACTGTGGTAGGGTCAAATCGCCTTAGGAGCCCCGGCGGTGGAGGGGGGGTGCCAGCCAGTTTAAGTGGAGGAGCAATGCCACAGAGCACCAGTGAATGTACCAAGAGCACCTACAATGTAAGTATATGCATAGAAGGAGGGGGTAGGGGGAATGTCATGTCATTATTGTAATTATAGAAATAAACATGTTTTGTAAAACCATTTTTAAGCATGTGCATTTTAAAAGCCCTTTTGTCAAGTCAGCTTTATTGTCAAATATGCTCTATGTACAACATACAGACATGCAGTGCATTGAAAACACACAGCTAAAAATATGGGCAGCTAAACTGAATTGCATAAAAAAGACATTAATGTATAAATATAAACAAGCAAGGGCACTTGTGATTATTCGGGGTTAAATTTAGGTCGTACATTGTTTAAGTGCAATAATATGATGTCGGATGCTGACGGAGGGTCACAGTCTGGCTGGAGGCAGGGGGTGGGGATGTGCAGGCAGAAAAGGGAGGGAGTTGAGTCTCTTGACCGCCTGGGGGAATAAACTGTTCTTGAACCTGCTGGTTCTAGCACAGAGACACGGCAGTCTCCTCCTTGACGGCAGCAGGTCGAAGAGGCTGTGAGATGGGTGGGTGGGGTCACCTGCGATCTGGATGGCTTTGCGGGTCAGACGAGAATTGTATATGTCTACGAGTCGGGTAAGAGAGACACCAATGATCTTCTCAGCTGCTCTCACGGTGTGCTGCAGACTCTTTCGGCACGACACGGTGCAAGCGCCGTACCACACGGTGATGCAGCTGGTCAAGATGCTCTCAATGGTGCCTCTTTACTAGAATGTCTGCATGATGGGGGGCGGGGATCTTCCTCTCCTCAATTTGTGGAGGAAGTAGAGCCGCTGCGGTCTCTATTTGTAATTTTTGATTTTCTCAGCCTCCAGCATTGTCAACCAAATCTTCCGTAAAGAGCCCAGTAAAAAGACGATCTGGACTCTTCCCTCGACTCCACTCCAGCATTGAAACTCAATCCGAAAAATGCAATCGAAGGTTGGTCTTTATTTCCCACACACAAGTATGATATCTCATGCTCAGTACATGGTGTTCTTGAATTGTTTTTTTTTTGTTTGTTTTTTGGGGGATATGTAGTGACCAAAAGGCAACAGAGATCTGCCCACTGTCCCAGGAAGTCAGGTCAGAGACATTATCCAACCCCAGCTCACCTGAGATCTGCCCGAACAAAGAAAGGTGAGACAGGCTCCCATGACATTAATGACGAAAAGCGCTGTAGAAAATAGATGTTGTTTTTAATATAATTTACCTATTACTTGGTAAACTAACATCTTTCCTCTACCAGGCCTTTCATTAAACTGAAGGACAACACGGGCAGCAAGCCAAACATCTCTCGGTCTTCATCAAGCACCAGCAGTTTCAGCAGCATTACAGGAGATCCAGAAGCTTTGGAAGACCTAGAGATAGTGAGTATGGTCCTCAGCACAGATTCGTCTTGTACTTCCACTGGTTACATGGTACATGGTTATGTATGGGATGCAACAAAGACTTCCTTACCGCAACACTGTACTGAGGGGAATTTTGCCTTTAGGAAATAAATCTAAAATCTTACCTAGTTTTCTGTTTTGTTCTCAAGTCACGCAACAGGATTCCTGGTCAGAGATCAACCTCCACTTTTTTAATTCTTTGATCTTTAGGTATTTTTCTTCTATACAGTGTCCTTCATTCTTTATCCTTCTCCCGCCAGGCCAGTCATCCCTCCATAGCATCATCCTCTGTCTTCAGCCCTTCAATCAGCATTGACAGTCCCGTCTCAGGAACTCCCATCATCATGTCCCGCAGTTCCACAGGTATACACTGCTCTAATTGTAACCGCTCTCAGCTTCTTGAACATGTGTGGTTCATTCTTCCTTTTCCTCTCTCTCCAGATGGGAAGAATAAGACCTCACCGAGGTCGAACTTGAAGTTCAAATTTGACAAAATCAGCCACTCATCCACAAATGTAAGGCTTTTATTTTTCCTTCACATAATAAGTAGTTATAAAAAATAGATGGATAAAAGGTTTATGAGAATATATTAGACTATATTATATACTAGTGTGAACAGTCATGAAGTGGTTGACCTTTTACACTAGATAGACGATCGAAGTCGGACACTTCGCCATGTTGGTGGCAACAATGAGTCGGCCCGATATGAGGTAATTGAAGGCACTGAAATCAGGGCACTGTGCAAGTTCGTCCTCCTTTATGAACCTATGGATCTTTAGTTGTGCATTGGGGCGTATTTGTGATGGAATAGAAAAGGACCATTCCCAAACTGTTATGACAATTGCAAATTGGAAGTTTGGGAAGCTATGTCAAGAAATTCTCAAATTATCTAATAAGGGGCCAGCCCGGTGGTCGACTGCTAAATGTGTCGGTCTCACAGTACAGAGGTGCAGGATTCGATTTCGGCTCCGGCCTTCCTGTGTGGAGTTTGCATGTTCTCCACGTGCCTGCGTGGGTATTCTCCGGGTACTCCAGTTTCCTCCCACATTCTAAAAACATGCATGGCAGGCTGATTGAACACTCAAAATTGTCCCAAGGTGAGTCTGAGCGCGCATGGTTGTTCATCTGTGTGCCCTGCAATTGGCTGGCAACCAGTTCAGGGTGTACGCCGCCTACTGCCCAAAGACAGCTGGGAAATCTACTTTGCCGACAGACAGAAAGGCCAAAACCATCAGCTGTGATCTACCATGACATTCCCAATTCTCTCATTCCCCTCTGGAAAGAGATATCAAACTATCAAATGTACAACAAAAACACTAATAAACAGCCTCTTCCCCAGGCCATCAAAGGCATTATTTTTTTCATGTGTGCAATATATTGTTTGAACCAATATGTGAAATTACTTAAAATTATTCTTTAAAAGGTTTCAGTGCTATCGTATACTGTTTTCATCAAGTCAAATTCCATTTTTCTGTATTCAGTATTTCTCAAACTGTTAAAATCTGTCAACCATTGATAGATCAATGTCTACATTTCTCTTTCAGTCAGAGTAACTTGATGACCAGCCTTGAGAGGGCCCACGTGGGTTGAATGGAGCTGTGCAAAACAACAATTTCAAAACCAAATCATCGTAGAACCACGTCGCTAAACCACGGGTGATCCGGCAAGACTCGCAAGAGCACCAGAGTCCCTTAAAATAACTCTCAATACTGTGAACTGTGGCAGAACTGTATTGTTGGGGGTCTTTTTGACAGACTTTTGGTGGACAGAAAATAGTTCATGTTTTACAGACGCTCGCGCATTTTTGTGGTAAAATGTTCATATCGTTAACAAACCCTGACCAGGCTGTGATACTGTGAGTGTTGCGGTGAGCTCGACTCTCCAAAGCTTTTAACAAGTTGTAGTCTGTGTTAGCTGAAGAATGTACCCAGGTTTAATGGGAACATGTGTTAAAGGCTTAGTAAAGGTTTTACTTTTTAGCTTATCAGCTGCTGGCCAGTTAGGAAGTTAAGGCGTCTGTAAATGGTCTGGAAACAGATCTCGTTAAAGTAAAACCATATTACTTGTGAAGTATTGGAAGTCTAACGTATATTAGTGTTGGATTAGAGTTTGTTGTGTGTATGGAAATTGTTCTTTTGTATGGCGTAATCTTTTGTTACCTTGCTAGGTGCTGCACTATGAATGCTGCTGGAATTCAGTCAACCCATGTAATAGTATTTCTGTTTTTGTCAGGATGTCAAATTCCCGATTTGATGTGCTTGTTTTGCTGAAAAATGATGTGCAGTACATGGTACTGCATGAATATTTCACCAAGATTTTATTTTCTTCTTATACTTTAGCGGTTTATTACTTTCATTTCGTGTCAGGGTAAAATTGCCGCCCATTGGGTTTTTTGCTAAACAGACTTTCGTACTTCAGTACAAAAACATTTCACCTCCTAGTGAGGCTTGCTAGATCACCCTACGTGTGTACTCTGTGGATGATAAATATGTTCTTGTCATGATTTGATGACTTGAAAAAGACTGAATTACCTTTAAACCAGTTCTGGCAAAAACACACTGAATGTGAAGTTGAAATTTTTGTTGCTGCTTTTTGTATGCCGTCCATTAGATGTACAATGCAAAGGTACAGTAGTTGCATACATGCACAGAAAGGCAAGACTCGTTTAAAATACGGCATGAAGGTCTCAATTTGACAAAAGCGAGTGATGAAAAAGATGAATATCCATACCGACTAGGTTTATTGTAATTCTAGTTGTGGAGAAACGTTCCTTTGACAGAATATTTTTTTTAGAAATCATTTTTATTTATAAACTGAGGGGGAAATGGATTTTTAATGATTATCTGGAGAAAAGAGAATGGGCACAAATAAGGATACAAGTTAGAATAGTATTTGTCATTAAGTTTGCAGCAGCCTTAATGCCTTGCATCCTTTTCACTGTTAAATTACTTAATTTATTCAAAGATATTTTTTGAGCATTGTAAAAAAATAACGGAAGGGTACAAAAGCAAATGAAATGACATGATGGGAGAAGATATATGAATTTCAAAGCTGTCTAAAGATGTAAATGTATATTTCATTACGTAATGTGCTGCTGGAAATTTATTCAACAAATAAAATGTATTTTGTGTGAGTTTTGCATTTGTCATTTTTCCATTTTAACACGAAATTAGTTTGAATATCAAACAAACAAAAGCCACCCAAATCTTTCATGAAGAATATTCATTCATTCATTTTCTTTCTCAACCAGTCACAGGTGAGCAGGTATACAACCAGGTGCAGGAGGCAGCATGCACCATGTTGCCTACTGGTCTTTTGGGACTCATTGAATTTATTCACACTGTTAACAGTCAATGTGCTCACATCTGGTGTCCACCCAGTTATTCCATTATCGTATTATCAAAAACTGGAGGCACTCTTAATGCCCATTTAATTGCTGAACTTCCAATATATAGGAAGCATTTTTGCCTGGCAAACTCGTAGAACGTATTTGCAAAGTACGTTCGAATATACCGATGATGCATTCAAACATGTTTGCAAATACGTGAACGTGAACGAATGCTAACCTCATGTCCAATTAAGTGAAAAACTGACCCCGCCCCTCCCTGACCTCAATAACACACACAAAGTATAACTGCCGAACAAACATGGGAACAGGAATTGTATTCGAACAGGGTGGGTGGTTTTGAACTTTGTTTTATGTTTTTCAAATGTAAATATGTTCATAAATGCATGAATACATTTCGAGGGTGGAGTGTGGACGGAGACTCCACAGATTTCTGACGGCGCTGGAGCACCCCCTAGCCTCAATATAGCGCCATTACAGTACATTACTCATACTGATGCTACCTTATCGAGAGTCTTTTTTAAATATACCGCAGGGAGAAGAGAGTTCTTTAAAACCGAAACCTATTGCAGAGTTCAACAAAGGGTACTGCGGTATGCACTATACTACGATATGGAAGACTGGCTCAGACAAAAAATAAATAAACAACAACCACAGGTGTGGACAGACAATGAGTACGGCTGCATGCTGTTTTGTTAGTTTTCCTAGCTGTGCGATAACAATTGAAAGGAGTGGTCGGAAAATACAAAGTTTTACGAATATTTTGGTAAGGTCACGTGCACTCATGGATACAAAAACTTAAACTTGATATACAGCACAAATAACGAGATAAACGCTTGATCATGGAAACTAACCTCAAGGTACCAGTGGATTTTTTTCACATGGAGTTGATTTCCTGTGAAACTTCATGGTTCCATTTCCATTATTCATAATGCGAACAGATACCGTGTTAATTAATGTACTTGGCTTGGTAACTAGTTGCAGCTTTAGCTGGTAGCTTACCACTTATAGTGTTATCTTTTGTTTCAACCCAGCTGACATTTTACACCCAGGTACCATGTCAGGTAAGACAACTTTGAAGGTATGTATGCAGAAAACAACGCCTCTATGACAAAGGGCAAATCTTTTATTACCGTTGATTTATTTTACCAAAGGCCCAGGCCGGACTGACAGGTTTTGACAGAATGGCAGTAACCACACGGCGTGTCAGAATGTGGCGAGTATCAAAGAGCTCAAACCCTTACAATTTAAACTCCGCCCAGCTCTATGACATGGAATACGAGGCGGTGTGAATAAACAAGCGCACCCTGACTACTCGTTGACATACTGACTGCGTCTGATTGAAACAAAGAACGAGTGATTTTTTTTTTTGTAGTCGTTTTTTTAAATCGCGAACGACCCAACAACACTCTTCAAGGTCCAAGACGTTATGGAAGCTGGTAGGTCTTTTCCCCTGGTTTCTCGCGTTTGCGTGTTGATATGTTTCTATGCTTGACAGTTTAAGCATGACAACTCGGGAAGCTAATCGGCTAAATTAGCGTTCTACGAGCTAGCTTGCCTATCAAACATGGTGGGATTGTCTCAGTTAAATTCACAGCTTTGTATTGATTAGGTGAATATATTATTATAAAATCCACCACCCATTAAAATAAATGGGATGATTGACAATGGCTGTTGAAATTAGCTTGTTTTTTTTTTGGCTTGTGGAATTGTATCGCTGGTGCTTTAGCAGTTGTCAATCTATGTGAAATGATTATTTCGGGTTTCCTGATTATGTATATCAGACGTGCCGGACTGTAGTCATGCATGAAAAGACAGTATTCTTTTGTTGTTGCTGATTTAGCCCAGTAAACTAATTGAAATGGATGTTTCAATAAGGCGCCTGTAAAATTCATTTCGACTTACTTAAGTTTGTGTCGTTTACGGGCCCTTTACTAAGTCGTGTGGTGTTACCCTCGCTCACAGATGTATTTTTCATGCTGAGCATGAGCACAGTCTCGTTTCAACCTGCACAGATGCTCAGATCCCAGTATGTAGGGATTACACCTCTTGTCCACAGTGCTTGTCCACATTAGGTGAGCTGAGGGTACGAGGCATTAATAAATAGTCAATACATTCAGAAAATAAATCGTTTCACCTAATCCGCTATTTAAAATTGAATACAACTTTATTGTCAATCTAATATTGAAGCAGTGGCAAAATCTGTATTTGTGAAAGTTGCAAGTCACTCTGCAGCCCTGTGCTTGGCCTCTTGCCATTGCAAACAACTTGGATGTCAGTTACTAACCTCACAATTTTTGTTGATTATAAGATGGAGAATGACAGGGTATCAGTCATGATCATGTTTCACATTTAGTCACTGGTCATTAACAGAATGGAGTTGACAAGGGGACATAACCTTGGCAACACGCACGACTAGTCAGTCTTCACTCCCATGTTAAAATTTTTCGCACAATGCATTTGTGCAACCGTCCTCCATTTATTGGCTATCTAGAAGTTCGCCAACATAGAGCCACTCAGCACTTTAAGTCTTATACTACCTCCTACACTACCATTTCACTACAATTATACTGTTGTTAATCATCTGTTTACAACAATTTTATAATTAGCTTAACCTTTCCTTCATTTTTAATGAAGTCTCAAATTATTATAATTGTCTTCAGTCTACATATTAATATCCACCAATATCTCTGTATAGCGTTAGATTACAATCACACGATAGTTGCAAGACCTAATTGGGGAGTGATGTTTATTTATGGCTATTAACGGGACATCCTCCATTTAGTATTGTGAAGCGGAGTGCCTGAGTGATCCTAAACTATGGCTTAAATGGGAGAGAGCGAGTCCCTTAAGTCTTCAGATGACAAAGGGATTTTTGAATATCGAGAAATATCTCCCCATTGCTGCACTGTAGCCACCCTCCCCAAAATAATGTCTTGTTTAACCCCTTTTTAGTATTTTGCTCTTTTACTTTATCCTCTCCTCTTGTTGCTATTCCAGGTCTCAGTCAAGAGAAGGTTGCCACCTTTGTAGAGCGCCTGCAGGCAGACCCTCGCTACTTGTTAGCCCAGAATGTGTCAACGTGCATCGACCCACTGGAGGTTTGCCTACACCGGAAGACTGTGCAGGATACTGTACACATCTTTCAGCATGCTATCCCCACAGAGGGCAAGCCCGTCACTAACCAAAAAAACTCAGGTAGTTATTCTATTCTATTCTTATCTGGGTTTTAGTCACATCGATAGCTTGAGATAAGGGAAATTGCAGTCGTCCTTTCCAGGTCAAACCATTGTGGCCTATGTTAGAGCTTCTTTTTATTAACGGGGCATGAAATGTTTTGCAACATTTTTTATTATCATGAGTGTGAGAAAAGCATTAAGGTCTATCATGAAACTTAAACCCATGAAGTTGTACATTCCCCCTTATCTTTGTTGGTACATATCATCCGGAGCACAAGGGTTGTTAAAGCTGAGTGCACATCTTGCATCATACCTTTTAACACTCATACAGCATTTAAAAGAATGTTGTTCACTGTTGTATGACAACAAAAGTTGTGTACTCACCCCTAAGTTGAATGCATAACAGATGTTCCAACTTTGTTTTATGATTGATGTTTGGATAGTGTTGACTGAACCATACTGTGTACTGAGAAGCCGAGATAGAGATGTGGATACCATGTTTTTTGAGGATGCCACCAAGCAATCTGTGTCGGATTTGACTGCAACCTGAATTTAGCCTTAGACACGTTGAGAATCTCTTCGCGCTCACTGATCTGAATGCCATGCGTTAATTTCATATGTGAACATTTAAATTAGTAAAAAACTTTTTTCTTTAATTGGCTATTTTATTTTAGCAACAAATAGCACAATGTACAATTTAATCTTTTTTTTTTATTCAGACCTTGTAGCTCACATGTGTGGATCAGTATAATCTCTGCTCATTGGATTTGTGGTTTCATCATAACCAAACAAACATGCCTGTTTATTTTCTTCTCATCAGGAAGATGTTGGATCTTTTCATGTCTCAATGTCATGCGGCTTCCCTTCATGAAGAAGTTTAACATAGAGGAGTTTGAATTTAGTCAGTCCTATCTCTTCTTCTGGGATAAGGTGAGATTTTGAGGTGCATACATTTTCATTTTCTCCACATTCTGAAAGGATCGTGCACCTATTACATTATCTCCTATTCTATTAGCACACTTTAAAAAAAAAAGTCTTTCGTCTGTTCTTTCTTGGCAGATTGAGCGGTGTTACTTCTTCCTCCATGCCTATGTGGAGACGGCACAGAAGAAGGAGCCAATGGATGGACGCCTCCTACAATTTATTCTCTCCAATCCAGCCAATGACGGGGGACAGTGGGATATGTTGGTCAATCTCATTGGTTAGTTGTAGTTTGCATAGTCACAGCATGAAGTCACTATTGGTGCAATTGTATGGGCTGTGTCACTTGTAATTTTGCCAAGGTATTCGGCAACATAATTCATTAGGGAGAAATTAACTGGACTCGTCACAAATGTAGAAATCTTGTAGAAATCTTCAAAACATTTAAAAAAATATATTTCTAAGCTTGCACAATATAAATAGACTAACTAAACAACTTGGTAGAAATTTTACCCAACCAAACGCTATTCTTCATAGACAGGCATCTTATGCTTGTTTATGAAGAAAAGTAGCTGGCAGCGCTGTCACAAACAAAACTTTTTATCATCGATTATTGTGTTGATTTATTCCATCGATTACTCGATTAATTTGATCCTTCTTTCCCACATCCTACTAACTTGCTGCTGTGAAATGGGAATTTCTCAATTGCGAGACTAATAAAGGTTTTCTTATCTTACTAGCAATGGTAGAATAATAACATGTTACCTTGCAGCTCAGCAAAGTGGTGGATTGCCATCTTTACAATACAATACAATACAATACATGCTGATTTATATAGCGCTTTCACAACAGCGGCAGCTGTAACAAAGCGCTTAACAAAGCAGTTAACATAAAGTAAAATGATAAACACAACGCATAACTTTGACACAGGGGACCGCGGTTCAAATCTCAGTCATGACACAAACGTCTTTTTTTCTATATTAGACCGTAATACCAAGGCACTGCCTGTTGTTAAAATGTGTCAGCTACATTGGGAAGGGCATCTAGTGTCAAACCTGCCAGACATAAAATTACTCTGGCGACATTACAAGGTGTGTACTGTGGAAAAACTCACTGACTGCAGTGTCAAATGTCCACCAAAAGAGGGTACCAATAGACTGTGACATTGGTCATGATTGGTTTCAAATGTGTGCAATGGACTAATGTGGCCTATAAATGTGTGTGTGAATGAAGTACAATGTAGCTCAAAAGTGCCCCCTGGGGCGAAAAAAAAATGCTTCAAGCATTTTTTGGAGCCTACTTGGTCGACTTTTATTCTTAGCCCTAGTAGCTGGCTTGTGTTGTCCTTCTGATAAGATCATTCTTCATACTTGTCTGTCCTCCTCACTCCCAGAGAGGTCAATCACACGGCTGTACTAAAATGTACGAATGTAACCATTGTTCAATTTTTGTCTTATCCAGAAAAGTATGGTGTCATTCCAAAGAAATGCTTCCCAGAGGCACACAGTTCCGAGGCCTCCCGCAGAATGAATGGCATTCTCAATCATAAGGTGTGCATGTATTCAGTTTAAGACACCCAAAAATTCCCCTTGAAAGCTCAGACTTTTTTTTTTTGCACGTCCAATTGTGTTTCACAGCTTAGAGAATACTGCTTCAAACTGAGGAACATGGTGGACAGTGACACAACTCAATCGGAAATCTCCGACGCCATCCACACCATGATAGAGGAGGTATCTACTATGTCTCTTTTGATCGCTGCATACTTTTGTCAAACATTTATTTTAGAATACAATTTAAGAAGGTTGAGATTACAGACTGCAAAATCTGAAAGGACTCTTTCAGATACAACGTGAATGGCAGACAAATGACTGAATGACTGACAGATTAGCAAGTACCGATACCAGGCATCATCTCGGGCCAATATCCAGCCTTATTTCAAAGTGTTGTATACATATGCGACCCTTTCTAGCTGTTTTCCTGTCAGGAAGAAAATGGCATGTGTGGGTACCAGACTGATTTTCTAAGTGAAGTGCATCAATGTCATTTAAGATGCAATTTCTCTCATGTATGTTGATGAGGCTTAAATTAATATTACGTCTTGCTTTTTAGCCATGTTCACGACAATTGACTTTCCATTATTCTGATTTGTGTAAGATGTGTAAGAAACGATCACAGTATCGTTTGGATTTATCGTAACATCTTTGATCTATAAGTAAATACCCATTAGTTATGCATGCATTATTTACAAAAAAAAGTTGATTTTGTTTTCCATCAGAGCTTGTAATAATGTGTAGTTCTACCCTTCACCCTCAGTCAGCTGGCATAGACTCCTGCCTTACTGTAACTGTGAACGGAGTAAGCGCACAAAAGATTGGATGACCGGATGGTTAACTACTACAGATCTTCCTGTTAGGTCAAAACAAATGACCATGCAGACCTTGCATAGAGTGTGAATAATAATAATAATAATAATAATAATACATTTTATTTGAAGCGCCTTTCACAACACTCAAGGACACTTTACAAACAGCAGTAAACAGAGCAAACAATGAGCAAATAAAATAAATAAAAGCACAGATAAAATTATAAATAAAAGATAAAATTTAGATAGAATAGTCCAGTCTGAAAAGGTGAGTTTTGAGCAGGGTTTTGAATGTGGGAAGGGAGTCAATGTTGCGAATATTGGGTGGAAGTGAGTTCCAGAGTTTGGGGGCAGAGCGGCTGAAGGCTCTGCACCCCATTGTGCTGAGACGGGCAGAGGGTACAGAGAGATGGAGGGAGGATGAAGACCTGAGTGAGCGAGAAGGGATAGAGATCTGAAGAAGATCTGATAGATAGGGAGGGGCAAGGTTATGGATGGCTTTGAATGTGTAGAGGAGTATTTTGAAGTTGATTCTTTGTTTAATAGGGAGCCAGTGGAGCTGTCGGAGGATGGGGGTGATGTGATGGAAGGAATAGAACGCCTCAGTGAGCCGAGTTTCACCACACCAATGTTTCATGTTAACCAGAAGAGGGGGCTGTTAAATAATAGTGGACCGAGAGTAGTGTCATCAGCACTCTGCAGGTCACTCTTAAAAGCTCCTTCAATAAAACCGTTACACTGGTCAAAAACATTTGTACTCAATGTTTTTAATCAAGCCTGTACACTTTTTTGAGTACGTGCAAAAACAGTGTTGCGTATCTGTTGAGGTGGGCCTGATAGTAGTCAGTGTTTGTTTGTCCACCTGGAAGTGGTTTGTTTTGTGAAAAGCTCTTCAATCAAGGCCAGCTGCAATGGAGAATTTCCTCATGTTAAAAGCATGAGTTGCATAGCATGAGTGTAGAACAGGCACATTTGATGTGTATCATTAAAAACGTTAACATAAGTACAGAACATCAGTACTGTGCGCATTTTGCCATTTGGAGTCAGTAGTTTTTGAGCCTTTGTTTCGCCGTGCTTTGTGTTTTCATAGTTTAGATGTTATTCAAGGATCGTTTGTTTGGTCACAGCACGCACTTGACATGTCCAACTTGGGTCAATTTGACCCAAATTTTGTTTTGTACAAACTGACTGCCCGCCATTTGCAGGGCAAACTGCTGCCTAACATGATGTTTGCTGCCACCATCCGGCACTTAGTCGGATGGTGGCAGACAAAATTCCAAACTGCGCATGCAACGCAAGACAGACAAATTGTCCGGGCTAAAGGGTTGTCTGTCAACAACCCCGTAGGTTTGAGTCATTCCCAAATCGAGATACCACTGTTTTCACAGCATTGCTTTATACTTTCTCCCATCGAGGAAATGCCGCATGGCCTCTTAATTGTTCAGCCACTTTTTATCATTCAGGATGTCAGTTGCATATGTTCAGTCTTGTGGGACGAGAAAAACAGGACGGGAGAAGTGCAAAGCATGAGGGGAAATTCCTGAGAGCTTCAGCTGAGGTTAGAAGGGTTAACAGTCGGCCTAATCCAAACAGGCCAGTTTAGCCCACAGGAAATCATTCTTTTACACAGCAAGAAAATGCACATGAAGAAAGGTTGTGGGGTACAAAAAGGGAAATGAGAGAAATAGCTGCCGGGAGGAAAGAGGAGCTAAACTGGGTGGGATTTAGTAGCAATGATGGTTGATGAGTATTGTATTTGTGGGGTCAAACCCCAGGTTGGAGATGTTCGGCTTTGTGCTGATTAAAATATAATCCAAAACATCCTCCTGCTGAGCTACTTGAGCACACAGGCATGCGTCGCACAACACTGCAATGCGATGTTGTTGGTAAATCGATGGCCCTACTGTGTTTCCTGTGAAGGTGTTCCGGGTGGTTAGCATTTGTCTCGGCAGCCCGCCTGAGACCATCTCATGGGAGTACAGAGACAAGGAAAAGAACTTCCATCGCTTGGGACCCCTCACCCCCCAAGAGTTTTACAGGGAGCACGTCAAACCCCTCTACAACATGCAGGACAAAGTATGTGGGAGAATAATACGACGACTGTTTTTTTCATTGTCACTAATTTTGGGAGCTATTCCCACTCTAAATTCAATTCGTTTTTGATGTCAGATCTGCCTTGTGAACGACCCCAGACCCCAAAACCCTTACGGGAAGCTGTATAGTGTGGAGTACCTAGGTAACATGGTTCGAGGTCGCCAGACAGTCTACAACAATCAGCCCATCCAGCTTCTCAAAAAGGCCGCTGCCGAATCCATAAAGGACGGAGAAGTAAGTTGAAATGAGCCACGGTCGGCAAATGAATTGTCTCGTTTTAAACACGTGAACACATTTCTCTTTTAGGCTGTGTGGTTTGGCTGTGACGTTGACAAACATTTCCACGGCAAGATGGGCATTAACGACTTGAATGTGTGAGTTGAATGTCCTGTGCTTCAAAGTGTTGCATATCGAAAATAGTTAGCAGGTTTATTTTTGTTTTGTTTTTTTGTTTGTTTTTTTGGGGGGGGTGTAAGTGCTGAGTGTAGATAAACCGAAAATACTGAAATGAATCACTCTATTGTTACGACAGTTGAACAAAGTCAAGATCAAGAGTCATGTAATAACACGTAAATCTGATCGGACAGTAAACCAGCCCGCTTCAGTATGACGACGTTGCATCACAGTGGTGTTTGTACGACGTCATTATAGCAGCTTTGCACAGCAAAACCAGACCTCTTCTTCCGGCATGAGGCAATTTGTCTTCCCACAACAGAACAATTCTGATCCTTGCCCTTAAGGTGCACCGTCATTTGTCTGAGTTACTGGCGCCGTGTTCAAATCCAACCACTGAACTGAGCCAAACGTGGTGCTACGTTTCTGACGCAGAAGATCAGCTATCATTTCTGTGGCTGTTAATAACATTTGGGAAGACGGAGAGTCGAAAAGTGGAGAGAAAAAGAATTTGTGTGCAATGTGAACCTCCTTGACCCCTCACTCTAATAAATTGAATCGTATTCAAGGATTGAGTACAAACAGCTACTTATTAATTAGTTTAACAGTAAATACGCGGAGTCCTCGGTTTATGAGAGCTTGATGCTCTGCTGCGAATAGCAAAAACCCGCAAGTAAATGACATCCCCCTAAAAAGGTTTGTAGTTCCCCATAAATACCACAAGATGATGGCAAAGCACTACTTTTGACCAAATGACGCTCATGGTTCCTTGGCACCAGGAACCCACAAAAGGGCGGCAAAGTAATAATTTTATCTCTTTGACCCAATTTAAGAACGCTGTTTAGATGAATTTTTGTCAGAGATGTTTGCCCAGACAGTTCAACAAAAGTTAAATCTTCCTTTCCAAGTTGTCAGTTAACAGGCGCCGGTGTGTCTACTAATGAGAGTTAAATCTTTCTTCCTGAGATGTGGTCAGATACCTTGCTCTTGTGGGTCCGTTCACCTCAAATTGACCCCTGATCTTCTGTGCTCCATTGTGTACAAGATGTCTGAACACGCACGCGTTTCACGGTCAATCAAGCATGTAACAAAATGAAACTTTAAAACATGATAACATTGTGTTTGTCTACTCTCTAACAGTTTTATAGCAAATTATAAAGAATAGCCTCCCCGCCCCCCAAAAAAATCTGCAAACATAGGAATTTACAAATGGTGCTCTGCAAGTATGTGGGGGGTTTTCTGTATGTATGTATTTTTGGTAGTTATTAGCGCAGAGGGCAATGGCCCAGTCACAGAAAAAATTTTGTTGTGAGCTTCCTTGGACATCATTCTTCAATTTGTTTTTGTGTATGTGCAGCTTCAACCATGAGCTGGTGTTTGGCGTTTCAGTAAAGAGCCTCACTAAGGCAGAGCGCCTGCAATGTGGAGACTCTCTCATGACCCACGCGATGATCCTCACCGCCGTCACGGACAAGGTAAGCGCACACCGATGCATAGGTGAGGGTTAGGCTGTCTGTTTTGAACGTGGTCTGTCATGGATGCAGCTTGGCATGACCAAAAGGAACTGTGGAACAAGGCTGTGGTTTATTGCATCCAACTTTGCTCTTTGCTCTCTCCTTTTTTCTTTTTTTTTTTTTTTGTAATATCATTGGCTGCCGTGATTCATGGTGCTGTCAATGTCCCCTTTTAAGTGACGCCAGCTGTCAGGACACTTTCTCTCATGTGTTCCCCTGCTTAGCTGTAATCTCTTCATTGTCTTCTCTTTCTGATTCTCTCAGGATGGAAAAGAGGGTTATGAAAAGTGGAGGGTGGAAAATTCTTGGGGAGATGACCGTGGGAACAAAGGTAACCAAACATCTTACTTTTTTGGTTTCATGATATTTTTTTTTTAATATGCAATATTTCCTTTCAACTATTTCCTAGTCCAGTATGGCTGACTGCGTTAGCCACCTCAAACAAATTAAGACTTCCCTCAAAGTGACCACAAAATAATCAGTGATTTCAATTGTCATGATCTTAGTTCATATGTGATGATGTTGACATGTTAGAGGTAACGGCGTAGCCCGTTTGACCTTGGTTGCTGACTAAAATAGCAGCACCTAACCCTGAAATACTTGATTCTTTCAACAAATTTTGTAAACATCTCTCTATCAGTGGCATGAAAAATACACTCCCGGTAATCAATTTGTTTGGTAATTAATGCAATTCCCCACTTTTGGGCAACATTATTGTGGCATTTAAACATAACATAGCTCTTGTAGTATTTTAAAAAAATAAACTGTCATATTTGAGTTAAATTAAAGCAAAACTGGTGGGGCTAGTTTTCAACATGTTCCTCAAGGCTGCTTAGTGGTGAATTTTCACGGACGCCACATGTTGTATGTGTGACTTTTTTCAGAGCGCCCAACAAGATGTTTTTCCGATTGTAAATCCTTAATTAACTCGAGCTTTGTGTGCAGTATTGGCCGGACTACTAACGAGAGACAGGATGCAACATGATCAGAAATCGATTAGCTTACTTATTTATTTATTTATTTATTTTATGAGCAGGCCCAACATTTCAAACGCTTCTGCACACCACTAGAGCTCTTATTATTCCTTCATTCTTTCATCCCTGTGATTTATGTTCCTATGAGACCCATCATCTTCTTTGTATCTCAGCTCAGCATTCCACTGCAAATTTAGTCATGCGTCATCAGGCAACAAACACATACAATTCAGTGTAGCGCAATATACAGAGAGAACGAGAGGAGGACACTTCGACAATATTTGTCTGAACCCGCAAACCAGTGACCGTTTGGGGAAAACATGAAAGTTCATAGACACCAGCAGATTAGGAAAGGCAAGAATACATTACGCAATCAAGATTTCGGAACCGATCAGCCAGTTTAAAAAAAAAAACAATTCCTCATCCGATTGGAAGATATGGATCAATCTATCCAATCTATTTAAACAACTTGTTTATTCCCCAGAGGAATTGGGACCGGCCCGTCCCATGAATAGCTAAAAGCCATAACATATTGATGCTTATCAAAATGCATTGAGCGAACAAAACAAAACAAAACTATTAAACCCTATAAATTCTCCCCAACACGCTGATAAACGTTCACTACATGTAAAATGAGGTTGAGCAAACCTGCCCAAAATATCTGCCGATGAGATCTGTGTTAAGTCTTGTTACAGTAACTCTACTTTGCATTCCACTAACTGTTTGTTCCTATAAATGTTTCTAGTTGTGAGGTCAGCAAAGATGGCTGCCACAGTACTCCCTCTGCTGTGAGAGTAGCCAGTAGGCCTTTCCCTAAAAAATAAATAATGACATGCAGCGCACACAGCCCTGCGCCACCCAACATGCGGGTTCCCATTGGTTTGCAACAATGACAAACAAGGCAACGCGCCAACTATGATTTGCGTACTTGGATAGACACTCGGACGAAACACACACCACTCTGATAGATTGTTTTGAACTACCATATCCTTGCTGTCACTTTGATAACTCGACTGTGTGTGGGATTCTTTGCTCTTAGCATGAGAGGGAAGAGGAAAGAGAAAACAAATTGAACGGTGCGTCAGGTCTTGTTGCGCAGACCAAAAGCTCTCCGTCAAGGTCTCACATCTTGACATTGGGATTCATCAAGCTTAAAAGGAGACACTAGTAGTTTCCCTTTTTTTTCTACACAATTTAAAACAGTTCCCTAGTTTTTTCGATAAAAGGTTTGTCAAATTTGGGCAAAATACACAAATTAAAAAAAAAAAAGTTAATATCCACTTGTTCTGCGCAGAGTCACAAAAAGTGAGTACGGTTTTCGTTAGCGTGACAAGCGGTAAAACCCAAAGTAGCTTCCCAAAAAATAAATCTGACAAAAGGGTCCTTACATCCAGAGAAGAAGCCCAACCGCTAATCAACCAAGGCCCCTATTTTGATGTTGTTTCTGTGTCTCTGCAGGTTACCTCATCATGACAGATGATTGGTTCTCAGAGTATGTGTATGAGGTGGTAGTAGACAAAAAGTTTGTCTCTCCTGATGTCCTGGAAGTGATGAATCAAGAGCCCGTTGTACTTGATGCCTGGGACCCAATGGGGGCTCTGGCCTAAGTGCGGACACCCATGTTTCCAACCATAACCCTTGTTTTCTTTTTCTCCCTCTTGCTCCTCTGCTTTTACCTTGGCCGGATTGGCTATCAAAAGGTTTTAAGACATCGAAAAAGATAAGACCAAGTCTTTTCAAAATATTTTCCACCAATAATGTGACCCATAACCTGTCAACTCAAGTGGAAAAAAATAGATATATATCGATTCTATTTTCGAGGAGAAGTAAAAATGAACATGACGTGTGCACATCTTACCACACAGTGCATCCGATTAACCACAAATTGAAGTTCCACCCCTCCGGAAAACTTTTCTAACATTTTTGCCTTCTCGCAGAAGCCTGAAGGTTTTGTGCAAGCATCGTCTGGTATTTGAAACCGTTCATAATTCCCTCCACCTTAAGACCCCAGTTTCAGCTGAAGAAAAACGGCCCCATACCATGAGGCTGTCACCACTTTGCTTCACTGTAAGTTATTCTTTTGATGAGGAGGAGTAAGTTGCATTTACACCAAACCTCATGTTTGGAATGATGACCAAAAAGTCCAACCTTGGTTTCAGTGGACCATATACATCCATGTGTGAGATTTCAAGCGTGTTTTTGCAAATTGTAGCCGCGGTTTGGATATTTTTGTCTGACTGATGTGGCTTCTTCCAAAGTGCCATCCTACTTGAAATACCAGACATATGAAGAACACGGCATATTACTAAAATGTGTTGAACATTCACTACATGCCAGAAATCCCTGCAGCTCCCTCAGTGTGCATTGCCTTCAAAATGTATTTTGTGACCTTGAAGCCAAAAATGAAACAGCAACAGGAGTCACAAATTTGAATATATTTTGCTCAGACAGAACATAATTGTCAAGTGGAAAGAAAATAATGTGGTTTTTTTTCAAAACGTTAAGCCAATATAAATCTGAAAAATGTAGTCTGCCTCTGTACTCTGATAACTTCAGTACAACCCAGTGCAATCACTTGCCTTCTGAAGTCACCTAATTGATAAAATCCACCTACGTGTATTCTTAGTATGAATGCATCTGTTCTGTGAAGGCATCAGCAGTTTTAGAGAACACTAGTGAACAAACAGCATTATGAAGATCAGGGAACTGTAGAGACGGGGCAAGGATAAAATTGTAGAGAAGTTAAAAGTAAGGTTGGGTTGTAAAATTTTTAAAAAAATCAAAAGTTTTGAACATCTCAAGGAGCATCATTCAATCCATCATCCAAAAGTGGAAAAAGTATGGCACAATTGCCAACCTACCTACGTATGATTGTCCACCAAAACTGTCAAGAGCGAGTGAGGAGAGCACTGAACAGAGAAGCAGCCAAGAGGCCTATGGTCACTCGCTCTGGAGGAGCTGCAGAAATCCACAGCTCAGATGGCTTAATCTGTCTACCAAACAATTAAATCATGCACTCCGCAAATCTGACTTTTGTGGAAGGGTGGCAAGAAGAAAATCATTGTTGAACGAAAGCCATAACAAGTACCATTTGAGTTGCACGTGTTACAGGTCACCAATTGTGGGTGAAAAAAGGTTTTGATCTTCATATCTTATGTCACAAAAAATGGCATTGAAACGGGGGGTGTAGACTTTTCAAATCTTGTCTCCCATGTTTCTTTTAAAACATGTCAGTGTTCTAGGTAAAAATAAATATCAATTTTTAACAGGCTGCTTGTGTCTTCTGAAAATTATTTAGGCTTTGAAGAGTTCACTAGATTCAGTGTAAATTGTCTTTAAGCCTTGCATAATCTTTCTTCACAGCTGTGCCCTATCCATTACAACAAGGCCAAAATAACTCCAGTGGCACCTCTACTTACGAACGTCTCTTCATATGAAATTTTCAAGTTACGAAACGTCTCAACAGGAAAATATTGCCTCTTGTTACAAAAGAAATTTCAAGATACGAAAGGTAAAAACAGAATGGCCTGCTACTTGCAGTTGTCGTAAAAGGCGCCATTCAAGACGGGATGATCAGTGCTACGCAATTGTATGGAGCAAAGTAAGTGCTGTCTCGTCTGTAGGGTATTAATTGCAAATGCCCCTTCCACCGCGTCATGCACAGACCCCTTTTTTTCGCGGGGCGAAGGAGCTCACACAGGTAAGGTGGAGCGAGGCCATTTAAAGATTTGAACACAAATAGGATCTTAAAAAGAACTCTAAAATGTATAGGGAGCTAGTAAAGGGATGCCAGAGTAGGAGTTATGTGCTCCCTCTTACGAGTACCAGTCAAGAGGCAAGCAGCAGCATTCTGGACCAACTGGAGACGCTTAATGGAGGACTGGCTGACTCCAAAGTAAAGTGCCTTACAGTAATCCAGTCAGGGTGTGACGAAGGCATGAATTACTGTTTGATAGTGCTCAAAGAGAAAGGAGAGGTTTTACTTTAGCCAGCTGCCTAAAATGAAAGAAGCTGGATTTCACAACAGCATTAATTTGTCGGTCCAATTTAAAATCACTGTCCAGTTTAAGACCCAAATTTGAGACTTGACTTAAGGAGCCAGGGGGCCCAAGTCGACAGGATGGGATGTACAAGGGCCACTGGGACCAAACACCATCTCTTCTGTGTTCTCGTACTTGAAATTCAAGAAATTTAGTGCCATCACTTACACAAATAAGGACGATGACTGTCATCCCTACAGCAATCAAGTTTATGCAACTTCTAGTGTAGTTGCAGACAAAAAAAAATGTCCGTTGTTGAATCAAACCCAATGTAACTCTTAGATACATTTTGTCTTCTTTTGCCCTTGCAATTGTTGCCGTTCCTCTCCTGTTGTGAGGAACCATGCCAGGTACAGGAGCACAATCGGTAGACGCGAGTGTGTGTGCGTGTGTGGATTTGTGTGCACTGCAATGAGGATTAACCTCGTGCTTCAGCTGATGCTGATTGGAATGACGTTCAACACATTTGCAAAGGTTGGATTTGAACGAGAAGGAGAGACTGGTAAGTGAACACACTTTTATTTGATATCAACGTCTTGGCAGCCCTTTTTTATGTCACATCTGCGTTGGTCGACACACACACACACACACGTCTACCGATTGTGCTCCTGTACCTGGCATGGTGCCTTTTTGTCCAGTCGGTTGCAAGTGTCTGTAAATGGGTTAGTTAGGCCAGGAGACAGACAACCTGTGACTTGTAATGACCTATAAGCTCTCGCTGGCCAGCACACACTTTACAACGTTCTACCCTGCTGATCCACAAGTGTTACTTGATGTTTACGTCCACTCTTGTTTCCTTTAGGTCGTCTTTAGAAATGTGCCTCAGAAAGTCTTGGATTAGGAGCTGGTGTATGTATGTGGAAGTGGGCGCGTGGGATCGGGTTGAGACTGGCTGTTAATAAGGCGATGTCTTGGACGTGTCAAGACCACATGCTTTATGTCCTGCTCAACACACCAAGGTAAGAACACAGAGTTTTATTTTGTTTGTTTGTTTTTTAACTACCACCCTCATCTATGCTGATGAGACAATTTTGCAATATATTAACATGCCTTGCCCCTGGATGAACCTACCAGGGGCAAGGCAAGACACACAAACACCTCTACCAAGATAAGACAATGGCTCAAACAGCACAATATAAAACTTAAAAATATTTTATAAATATTTACTTTAACTTGACCCGAAAGGAGGAGTAAACAACAGCACTGTTGGAGGAAAACAGGGCAGAGGTGCAGAGGAGGAGCTGCTGGAGAACTGGCGAGTAGTAGGAGGGGTGTAGCCGAGGCTTAGCAAGCTCACGGTGAAGAAGCCGTGCATTGTTACAACTTCAGCACTTTCAAGAGAGTTTTCTCTAAAACAGGACGAAGACAGAGACCACCTGAAGCCTGAAAAAGTGAGAGTCTGTGTCTTTCTCAATGTTAATTTATTTGCCCGATTCTTCTTATTATTGTTGTACTTATTTTTATATGTTGAAAGAAGAATAAAACATTGACAGACTTTTCCAAATGTCAAAATGAACCAATGTTGGGCACAATTGCCAACATTCACCACCTACCGTACTATGACTTGAATTCAGCCCACGTCATTAAAACTCACATTATTTTAGAATACAATATTTAATGTCCCATCACCTAAACAAGTAAAGTAGAACATGAACTGTGATGTATCACTAAACCCAGTGTTTAGTTACATTTTACATTAATGTTATCAAGAAATGCATAAAAGAGTCAGTCCTTTAAACGGCTCTTTCAGATGAACAGCTCCTAAATGAACGGCTCCCTTTCAAGAGCCATAAGTCCAACTAGATATCACCCCTCTCTGTACAAAATAGCACATTACGGAGGAGCAAACTTACCACACTCGTCAAAAATGTTACTTGTAACAACAACAAAGCATGCTTGCGAAAGAATGCATTCCTAAACGTTGAATTCCAACCTATTAAACCTTTCTAGGAAATACTTGTGAGTTTTCCGATCTAATTATAATGCAACTTCCATGAATTGATTTGACATACAAATGAGGATGAGAGAGACAGTAGGTCGTCTACCTATCTTCGTCACGTGTTTCTCAAGACTGTTTTATACTTGAGAGGTCAAAGGTTACACCACTGTATTAAATCTTTGGGTGTACCCAAAACATGACAGCTCAGTGACGTTATGTTTATTTAAGGACTTTTTCCACTCCAAAATATGCCGCGCCCCTTTCCTCATTAGTAATAAGTTGCGTAAATCTACCGTGGTACTCAACCGAGCAGGAAATTTTTGAGCATGTCTTGACAATAGGCCATATGAAGGTTTTTTTTCTTTTACTGAAACTGGATCCAGTTTCTAATCAAATCACGCCTTGGCCACAGACCCCAGTGTCAGACTCCCCCATTTTCCTTCCTCTAAACTTTTTCTTTTAGGCGTTGTCCTACTCCCCGACTTGCCTTTCTGTTATCTGTCAGCATACTTGCTAAGAGATTACATGGAGAAGAAAATAAAAGTTGACCATTCAGGAAAACCGCTGAGAGTTGCCAGACTCTGATAAGTGGATCATTTTTACATGCCAACGGCCGACTAAAGGCTGTTGTTTGGTTTGCATGTGCTCTGAGAGCTGGCATAAAGCCCAAAGTTTGCTGAGCCGGCACTTCGTGTGGATGTGGCTTTATTCTGCTCACCACAGTGGTCCTTAACACTCTAATTTAAAGCATAACTGCCACACAACCATGTGATGTACAAATGATTTTTGTCTGTGAGAGCATGCATTGTGTGAGCGTTTGATGTCAAAAATGGTATTTCTTTTTGTCATGCTAACTAACGTATGGTGTGCATTAAAGTTTTTTTTTTTGGTCTTTTTGTTTCGTTAGCTACCCGCAGATTGGAAACCATTCAGCTCAAACTGTGGAATGAAAGATATTTAGTCATGCAGTCAAAGCCCAGACTTCATTTAAGGAGGGCTTAGATTTTTTTACACATGCAGTAAGGTGTAGCATACTTCATGTAAAAGACAGAAGAAGAAGCACTAGGTTGGGTGTTTTTGCAGGAAATGTTGAAGGGTCATGTGCAGTACACCTCAAATATGTGCACTTTTACCAGAATAAACATCCCGGCAATTTTTTGTTTTAAAACCCTCAAAAAGATAATGATGATAAAAAAGAAACGGGAAGCGTGAGTGCCTGCCTGCGGCCTACAAATCGCTCAGACGATCAAAAATACGCAAGTGATTTGAAGTTGTAGCAGATGTCATGCATTTGCAGCACTGCTTATCGCAAGGGAGAGCTCATCGAGTTCATTCGCACTGTAGCTCTTTCATACCAAGTTGATAAAAATATTAGCATTTGCCAGCCGCACCAAGTATGTTGCACAATTGAATCACTCCTCTGTACTGGATATAAAATGCACAATGAAACAAATAAGTGCAGACTGATGGATTTGGTGGGGCATTGTCTCACTTGGCTCCAATACAAACTGAGCCCATTTGACTCCAGAGATCCATCCATCTAAAGTGCCCTCCATATTGTGTTTATGATTTTACTTTATGTTAACTGTTTTGTTAAGCGCTTTGTTACAGCTGCCGCTGTTGTGAAAGCGCTATATAAATCAGCATGTATGTATGTATTATTGGCACCCCTGCTTAAGAAGTGCCAAAAGTCTTCAAATAACCTCAATTTTTACTGTGCAAGTATCCTCTCATTCTGAAAATAGTGGAAATGGTTCACAAGGCACACAATCAAGCTCTTCCTGTGGCCATTTCTGTACCCAGACCTCAACCCCATCGAAAAACTGTGAAGTGGGCGAAAGAGGAGAGCGCAGGGAAGAGGACCAAGGTCAGAGAGATTGTACAAAAAGGAATGGTCGAAGACCCCCCCCCCTTTCTGTATTCCCCCATCTTTTGAAACATTATACAAGAAGGATAAGTGCCATTTTGTTGGCAAAAGAGTTTGTACAAAGTATGGGCATCAAGGCTGCCAATAATCGTAGCACACATGATTTGATGTAAAAAAAAAAAAATTAAAAAAAATATAACTTCCTATTGAATGAATCCACTTGAAGGTTGGATTTTCCTTTTTTTTAAAAAAATATTTCATTTTATTTTTATTAATGTCAATACTTTATTAATCCTGGAGGCCAGGGCATTTTCTAGACCGCTTGTCTTCGTAAAGGTTGCGTGTGAGTGACACTTGTCACCAGCCAATCGCAAGGGCACCCTACTTGACCATCAACACATTCATGTGAATACCCCAAATTTTTCCTGCTTAGATTGCAGGATAAAATATCCAGAAAGCAGGCACAAGTCCTTAAGTATGAAATAATCGGATCCCTCCATGCACGGCATGATGACAATGTATCAGCTTGTTAACATTAAAGCATAGGAAGAAAAAAGGAGGTAAGGCAATGAGGGAATACCACCTGTGAATGTTTGTCCTAATAACGGAGTGCGGAATCCAGTTCTTAATGTTTCATCACCAGATTCCACATCTGCGTAGCTCCCGGCATACACAACCTTTATCCAAACTCAATTGTTCATGTGCATGCATCTTCACTGCATGGCGGTGCTGCTGTGTGTCTCTTTGCATGTGTGTGCGCGGTGCGAGTTGGTGAGGGAGGGGGGCAGCCAGAGAAACAAGAGAGGTTCTAGAGCTCCGAGAGCTCCAGGGGCAGTTGGCTGTCCTGATGTGCTAGTCTACACTGTTTGTTTCCTTGGCGAGGATTTTGCTCAGTTTTTAATTTGCTGCTGCCGTCTTTTGACAAACTCACTCAACAGGTAACGTGGTTGTGCTTATTTTAGTTAAATATTGATGGCATTACTCAAGTGAAAGTTGTTTAGCTTTCATAGTTAACGCCACTTCTATTTGTTGGATTATATTTTATCATGAGTCTGGCACCTAAAGTACAGTAACTTAGGTAGCTACGTATTGCATTCATGTTTCCTTTGCATACTTTTTTTTTCCACATTGAAATGCTTGATTGTGGCCAAAGCTTTTCGTGTCTTTCGCTGAAATGAGGTCATTGTTGAGAAAATAAGAGTTTTTCAACTGCTTTGACCTGAGGATGACCGCTCAGAGTCACGGAGCATGGGGTGGAGGTGATGAAAAGGATGTGAATGGAATCTGACAAATAGAAATAAGATACCTTGAAATAACTCACTACTCACTATAAATAATTGTCTCCTTCAAAATCCGATCAGTTGTTGATTGTCCGCTTTTGTTTTAACAATCCTGTAGTCCGTTTAGGTTTCAACAAAGTACAGGACAACGATGCACGTTGAATTTGAATCCGAGTTCATTTACTTTTTAAAATGACTGCTCGTAGTACATTGAGAGGACATCTGTATCATTTTAGTCATTGTTGATTTGATCTAAATTAGCGCTTTTTTCCCGTTTCTTAAATTTGTTTTGTTTTTTTAAAACCTTCTCTGTGCCTGTGCCCGTTTAGTGTGCACACACGGAACAATCATCCTTGGTTGAACACACATTGTGGTGATTCAGTCAGGTGCTTTCTCAACTCTAGATTCTTTTTAGACTTTTATTCGGTTTTAGGAGCATATGCTGGTGTGTGTGGCCTTTATTCTTGTTCTCTTCTGATGGTGAGCTTTTGGGTAGATATGCATCAAAAGTTATACAACTGATGATTTATTCCACATGAAATTTGATTCATGTGTGGAAAAACATGTATTTGTGTCTTTTTGCAGCAGTTTTAAAAATGGAAAACTAGTGTAAAAGTTCAAAGTTGAACTTGGAGTGCACTGTTGTTTCAATCATTAATTTTTTTTTTTGTCAATGTTCTTGTGTCAATAGTTGATGTCCTCCCCCTTCCTCCTCCCCACCACCAAAACATTGGGCCATTGATAACAAGCAGTTAACGGAGAGGAGCCAAAATTCTCTTGTCTGCACTTAATCTTTCTTGGCACGCAAACCCATCAAAGTCTATTTTCTTGAAATTCCAATCTCCTCATCCTTCCCTGTCCAAGAAGGACACAGACAGTTCTAAATCATTCCCTTTCTCTCCTCGCCCTTATTTATTCAACAAATTTGTTCCCCTAATGGGCACCGTATCGGACACCAAGACCGTCTTACATTCACCGACCTCTTCCCAGCCGTAACTACCTCACCAAAACCCAAACCCAACGACCAACGTGACCCAAATGGAGACAAAAGATCTGACGATGACAAGCATGTTGACAAAGGACCAACGGGAGAGCGAGGCCGAGCGAAGCAATCAGAGAGAGGAGGTGAAGGAAGCAGAGAAGGGCACGCAGGACGAAAACTGTCGACTGATGCTGGCTGACGGTCTTGCGAAGCCAGGACCCAAGAGTGCCACACCTGGCCAGCAGGTGTCCAATGGCTTCACCACATCCAGCCCTCAGAGTTCCAACGAGGGAGCGGGGCTTTCCGAAGCTTACTCTGCAGGTTCCACCTCGGGGCCCGCAGGCAGCTCCGGGGCCGCCGCGACGCTGGGAGTTCTCAGGACTCTGGTGGTCCAACAAACTAGCTTGGACCGGCCCAGAGAAACTTGGAGCAAGAAGGTGGACTTCTTGCTGTCTGTGATCGGCTACGCAGTGGACCTGGGCAATGTGTGGCGTTTCCCCTACATCTGCTACCAAAACGGAGGAGGTGAGGAGTTGCATGAATTGGAGTGGTGGCTGTGTGAAGGACGTTTCAAAATCTGATCTTTGACTTTTATTTTTGTTTTGTTTTGTTGCAAATTTAAGATTAAAATTTAGAAATTCACATTAAGTGACACTGACTCCATTGTAGATTCCTAGATGAAGATGCCAAATTAAGTGTGTCGGCATTCAGTCACTTCACGATGCCGGATGGTTCCTGAGACAAATCGGTGGTCAAATAAAGGTTTTAAGAACTGTATTTACACAATCTAGGTAGTAAAATGAAGCCATTCTGTCGGTGTCACAAAATCCTTACTACGCAGAGAAAACAGCCTTAATTTTCACTTTTATTGAATCTGCAATAATAAAGTCCATGCAATTTCCTGTGCTGTGCGTGTGTGTGCATGTGCATGCATGCGTGTGTGTGTGTGTGTGTGTGTGAGAGAGAGAAGCAAAGATGGGCTCAAGGAGACACTTGATAGAGGCACCAGTATTAATTGTGAGAGGTTTTGTTTTATTGAAAAGGCCTCAGTGCCCTGCTTGCTTAATAACCTGTTGCTTGGGCAGGCGTTCAATCATCTCTTATCTTTGACCAGACGGGGGGGACAAAAAAAAAAAAAACACTGACAAACAAATAAGCACAAGATCACATGAGGTAGACCGATGATGAGATAGGAGGCAAAGGGGAGATGTGATCTGACAAGATGTGAGTTGAAGTCTAGGTTTGTGGTCTTGAACTCTTCTTGTGCTACCTTTTCATCTAGCGATACATTTTCTGTCACGCTTGTCGTGGGTGAGCTGTATCTTTTCCCAACTGACTCGGGACGAGTGATGGGTTACACCCTTGACTGACCACCAGTCAATCGGAGAGACAAAGGACCACTCACACTCGAATTCATACAATTTAGATTCTACAATTTCCTACCATGCATGTTTTTGGAATGCAAGTTACAGGTTTGACTTTTTTTTTTTTTAAATGACTCAAAGTGACTTTTTTTTTCTGTGTCACTAGTTTCTGCTTCCCCTGTCCATCCTCAGATCATCAATTCCCTAACCCTTGTTCTCCACGTCCTCACCTCAGGTGCCTTTTTACTTCCCTACCTGTTAATGGCGGTGTTTGGAGGTGTGCCGCTCTTCTACATGGAGCTGGCTCTCGGCCAGTTTCACCGCAATGGCTGCATCTCCATCTGGAAACATATCTGCCCCATCTTCAAAGGTAGGAGCGGATGGAAAAATGAGTTGGGCATTTGCTTGAATTGGAGGGTGGGTGCAACTTGAGAGAACTGCCTGAAAGGGTGAAAAAAGAGAAAGAAGCACTATGTGAAGATCTTGGCGGATTCACTTCACGTTGCCTCATTTAAAGTCCAGCAGCTCCGAGTCTTGCTTGAACATTTCCAGTGATGTTCTTGTCTGTGTTATGGAAATTGTCGCATTTCCATGCCAAATGCCAGGTGTTTGGAAATAGGTTTGTATGTAAATTGTTGAGGCTGGGAAATGTCAACCACTTGAGCAGGAGTTTGAAAGAGTCACTGATCTGTGTCAGAGGAGTGATATCCAAAATAATCCCTCGGAAATGGCATCTTATTGCGTACGTCCACTCTTTGTCGGCCACAATTTTCCTCGCGTCGTCAAGTATTCTTCCTAACGGTCATTTGGTTCCTTCATCCAGGTATAGGCTTTGCCATCTGCATCATAGCCCTCTACATCGCCTTCTATTACAACACCATCATGGCGTGGGCCTTGTACTACCTGTTGTCGTCGTTCCGCTCCACCCTTCCCTGGACCACCTGCACCAACAGCTGGAACACGGGAAACTGTAACAGATACATGTCTACCGACTACAACGTTTTGTGGTCCAACTCCTCCACCTCCCCTGCCGAGGAGTTCTATACGTAAGTGCATGTAAGTGGGATGAGAAAGCATAGGGGGAGACTTTACGGGAGGGAGATGATGAGTAGGGGAGGATCAGAGCTGCGACGACAATCTAAGTATGCGTACCAAAATATCGATGATTTATTGTAAAAATGTAAAAAGTGATACTGTGAACAAGATTTGCATTCAACTTAGATCAGTGACTGGAAGTAGAAACAATATATTTCATACAAGTGATTTCAGGAAGTCCTGCTTTTACAAACATGCACGCTCAATTTTGTTCAACACGGCTGAAAGTGGTCTAGAATAGCGTCATACTTTGAGCTGTTCCTAAAATGTCTTTGGTTAATGTAGCTAAATCAGATAACCAACAGATTAACTCACCAATATTTCTGCCTATTATTACACCGCTCCAAACTACAACCACAAACTCAAATATAAATTTTTATCAACGAGCGTATATCAACGTTACAGCCATATTGGATTATCATCATCATTGTCGTCATCATCATTAGATTGTGCAGGTGTACATATGTGGTGGCCTGATTGACTGTCATCCGTCCGTCATCCTGTCATGCAGTTCCGGGACGGACTACAATTACGTCCCTGTAGCTTGCATACAGATCTCTTTTCTTTTGTTCCGCCTCCCCAACAACTCTACTCTTGGTGGCAGCGCTTCCAGCTGCGCACTCAGTTTTCATGTGAAGTGACAGCAAAGTTTTTTTTGTTGTTTTTTTTGTTTTTTGACAATTCACATTTTCCGGCTACATAATATTAGTCATTAGGAAAGTGACAGAAATGTACCTCCACACCCTTCCTCCCACACACCAGCGTCAGTTTCAACATGTCACAAGTGCAAGCGTACTGTGTGCGTAACGGAGAGACAAACAGAAAACATCCAGCAAACATCCAGCAACATTGCGTTTTGTTTGAGTACATTATATTTGCTTTCTGTCTTATTTCAATATTCGTTATTGTTATTAGAGCGAGACCGTTCATGTGGAAGAAGCTGAATAAGAAGCAGCTGAGTCCTGTCCTGCTGTTTTGACATCTTGAATTGCTTGTAAATGCGCTGAAAAAATGCACCTATGCAGTTTGGTGCTTCTTTTTTTTTTCTTAATAAATAAGGCTGTGTGGACGGATTTTTTTTTCCTATGCGGAGAAGGTGAAATATTCAATTTTAAAAAACTCAGCTACGTGTAGGCAAGGCCTAAGATTGTATGAAAAGTTATTTCATGTGGACAGTCATTTTACATTTCCCTTCCTTTCTTTTCTTCACAACATTGTGTTTTGGTGACCAAACAGGCCGGTTTCATGTCCTTCAAACTATTTTTGAAGACAGATTGTGTTATCTGTTGAAGCTGCTTGAGAACAGTTCCAAAAAGTTGCAAACTCTGCAAGTCAATCTGCTATCCGAATTTCCTGTTGTCAATATAAATCATGTCCGTCTTTCATCATTTTAGCTTTGTGTGCTTAACTTGTGACAAGATGATATCCTCATTGTCCACGTCAACCTGTTTGCCATCAGTTTCTCTTTATCTTTCTATCTATTGACAGTTTGTACATTTTTTAATCAATGTAATTTCAAATGAGGGGTGGGGGTGTGAATTTCGTGCAACTTTGTCGACTGTGTGCCATCCTCTCTGGCCCCTTCACTTCATCTTTCCCTTTTTGTGAGCATCTTCTTTTCACTTCTCGACCTCCCAACATCCTCACCATCGGCTCCTTTCTCCAGTCGTCATGTGTTGCAGGTGCACCGCTCATCGGGTCTGCACCAGCTTGGCGCTGTCAGCTGGCAGCTCGCCCTTTGTTTGCTCTTCATCTTCACCATCGTCTACTTCAGCATCTGGAAGGGAGTCAAAACATCTGGAAAGGTAGCTGAACCTTTTCGGCGGTCCGGCTAATGGGCAGAGTGTGCCACTTAGAATGGATAGATAGATGCTTGGATTGAGAAAAATGGTCATCATACATCACACTCATTCTCATTCATCGTTGCTGTCGGGCAAGTCGGTTCGAGAGAAATCATCTGTGGTTTGCCACTTAAGCCAATGAGACCGCAAACCAGACCTGAGAGTCTTTTTTTAGCAGCTTCACTTGATTCGATTTCACCCAATGAAAAAGATCACTGCGATGACATCACTCTCCTGACGCACCAACAGTGAAACAAGAACAGTGTGTTCTTCAAAAGCACCGTCGCTAAGTTTATTTATTTACTCTTTCAGGTGGTCTGGGTGACGGCAACCTTTCCGTATCTGGTGCTCCTGGTGCTCCTCATCCGCGGGGCCACCCTACCTGGGGCCTGGAGGGGTGTGGTTTTTTATCTCAAACCTGATTGGCAGAAACTGCTCAGCACGACAGTAAGAAGAGTCTTGTTACTTTTTACCAACTCACAAAGGTTGGTTACGGCAGAAACTTGTCACGTGGATTGTTTTGTCCTGTCACTGGAATTGATGTTTTTGTTTCTACCACCTCCAACGTGTCCCTCATGTTGTGTTCAAGGTGTGGATCGACGCGGCAGCTCAGATCTTCTTCTCGCTGGGTCCGGGTTTTGGGGTTCTCCTTGCCTTTGCTAGCTACAACCCATTTCACAACAACTGCTACAAGTGAGTTCTGTAGGAAGCGCCTCATAGGGACAAGCCAAAAGTCACAATAACATTCTACAGTTTAGACTCATGAGTCACACAACAAAAGAGCCCAGACCCCAAATTCCTCACACATTCACGCGCCTCTTTTCTGTCCCTTTCAGAGATGCTTTGGTCACCAGCTCAGTGAACTGCCTCACCAGCTTTCTGTCCGGCTTTGTGATTTTTACTGTCCTGGGCTACATGGCTGAGATGAGGCAGCAGGATGTGGATGCTGTTGCCAAGGATGCTGGTAAGAAACTACAATGACCATTTCCATTCAATATCACGTTGTTGAAGACAAATCCCTTCTCACTATGACCTGCATTTTTGTTCCCTGAAGTCATTTCGCGTAAGGTCTTAGCATCATTTTCCGAACGCTACACATAGTAGCCGTCTCCTTTTAACCTGCTTGGTTTTTTTTTCTTCTCTCTAGGACCCAGTCTGCTTTTCATCATTTATGCAGAAGCCATTGCAAATATGCCAGCTGCAACCTTCTTTGCCATAATCTTCTTCCTCATGATCATTATGTTGGGTCTGGATAGCACAGTAAGTTTAACGCATTGTGCTCATGAATCAATGTTCTATGCCACTTGTTGCTCCCCTCTAAAACCACATATCGCATTTCATATTAGCACAACCGTGAACATAAACGCTGTCTTCTCGATGACTTGTTTGGGCACACTCATGCTCACTTTTGCGACAAAATAACGCGACCATGCCCTTATATCAGCGCAGTGATCTTTTCCCAATAAGCCAGTGTTCATCTGTGCCCAAGCAGCCAGCTGTAGAGACCTGCGAAGTGCTTATTGCATACTGATAATCAGTGTAGAATCAATATCAGGGATCCTTTTCTTCTTTTTGTCATGACTGAGGATATTACTGCACAATCTGTTGCTTTGTGTCATGTTAACGTCTCGCCTTGTGTGGCCCATTTTTCTTTCTTTGAGGCATCTTGTGCTTGAAATTTAATGAGGGAAACATCCTATTCTGCTAAATAGTCCTCAATGGCCACTATCCTGCATGCTTTAGATGCAGGATTGACCAGGATCGTTATCAGACTTCTGCAGAGTTTGCTGATCAGCTGATCATTTAAATCAGTTGTGTTGGAGGAGGGAGACATCTAAAACATGGAGGATAGGGGTTATCGAAGACCCGAGTTGGTGACCCCTGCTGTAAATTGTTCGTTGGTGTTAATGTGAGTGTGCATGGTTGTCTTATGTGGCAACCACTCCTGAATGTATGCCACCTCTCTCCTCAAATCAGCTGGGATAGGCCCCAGCGCCCCAAGTGAGGACCAGCGGTATGAAAAACAGAAAGAAGGATCGATGGATGAAAATATTATAACAGTTAAATGAACGTCAGTTCAGTTCTTATCTGCTCGTATTTTGTTCCCTCTTCCAGTTTGCCGGTTTGGAGGGAGTCGTCACCGCTATGCTTGATGAGTTCCCCGATGTCCTGGTTAAGAGACGAGAGCAGTTTGTCTTTGGCCTGGTTTGCGTCTGCTACCTCGGGGCACTCTCGACCCTCACATATGTAAGTCACATCAACTCGACGACAATATGTACAAGTTAATCTGAAAATAACAGAACCGTAAGCCGGCAGCATTCGTGCACTCGTGCATCAGTGGGCTTGCTTTTATTTTATTTTCGTAAAAAAGTTTTCAGCATTTTCGAAAGGCGTGTTCCAATATTGCCTCAAAGAACGAATGAAGCATCCCATGAAATTGCTCCAATGTCATCCTGTACTGTTTGCAGTCCCAAGGTTGCTTGTACATATTTGCCTCCTAACTGGGAAATGCTCCGATGATGCTACGATTTATCAACTACGACGACAGTCCTCAGTTCATTCCATTCCTTGGCATTTTTCCCCCAATTTCCGAATATTTGGAATCATTTCTAAGAATATACTGTAAATATGCTTCATTGCGTGTTGCTGCTTCATTTAGCTAACGTAATTAGCTGCAGTTTACAATGACATGCAAATCAGATTAAAGTAGTAATTCCTTTATCTCCAGGCCTCAATTAAGGTAAGGAACTGGAGTAATTAAGGGCTACGCTCTACACATGCAACATGCGAACATCATCGTGCGCGGACAAAGCCTGTTACAAAAGAAGTGATTAGAAAAGGGATTTTTCTGAGACTGGAATTTTTCTTCTTGGATCAGGGCGGAGCTTTTGTGGTGAAGTTGTTTGAGGAGTATGCCACGGGCCCCGCGGTCATCACCGTGGTACTGCTTGAAGTCGTCGCGGTTTCCTGGTTCTACGGTGAGTTTTGCCCCTTCTCACATCAAGAAAATGAATAGATAACATTTGAACGCGATTTCATCCCAACTGATTTTCTACACCGAAGATTAAGGCAACGTGTGTGCATTTCAGGCACCACTCGATTCTGCAACGACATCCAGGTTATGCTCGGTTTCTACCCGGGATGCTTCTGGAGGATCTGCTGGGTCGCCATCTGCCCCATCTTTCTCCTGGTGAGACACTCCGATATCAATGCTCCCTCAATCTTTTATAGCTTATTCACAATGTTTTTCATCCCCATGCTGCATGAGATCCCCATGACATAACTCCATAAACAAATTTTTGTCCACACTCACACACACACACACACACACACACACACACACACACACACACACACACACACACACACAGTTTTCAACTTGTTTCTATTTACAGTTCATCATCATCAGCTTCCTGGCCTTCCCGCCTGAGGTCAAGTTGTTCGACTACCAGTATCCACCTTGGACCACGGCCCTCGGCTACAGTATCGGGGTGTCATCATTAATCTGTGTGCCTGCTTACATGGTCTACCACCTAGTCAATGCCAAGGGCACCTTCAAACAGGTACGCTCTTACTGCACACACGTTTTGGGGCGGGGGGGGGGGGGTCATTT
>CAAKHF010008179.1:0-10617 GCA_901007745.1 Hippocampus kuda
CCAAACGAGAGGTTTAACCCCCCCCCCCCCTCCCAGAAACCACAAGTGGCTTCAGTAATTGCCGTCATTTCATCTGGTCTGGTTTCCTGTGTTGAGGCCACAATGAAATGTCGCCATTTATGCATTACTGCAAACCACACATTTGAACAAGTCGACATTTTGGAACCAGAAATGTGTTTCCACTGAGGAGCAAAGGCTATGATGATGACATTGAGGCAGAGCTCAAAAGTGAATCAAACTCTGATTTTGTTTCAAAGCAAAGTTGCGTGGATTTGAGTGGTTCCCTCGCATATTAAAGGGACCTTTTCCCGAGCCAAGATCTTTAAGACAATTCCTGATGTGAACTGCCAGAAGAGGATCTCAGTTCAACAAGGAAGGATGCGTCATATTCAAATCTAGAAATGCATGGGAGCAGACGAACACAATGTAACCCACAGGACATGCACCATTCATTACACTGGCGGAAACATTTTCAGTATTTTTTTGTTTTTAATCAGAGATGCACGTAAACCTTTCAAGATTTTTTTCGTTTTGTTTTTTGCACTGATTCCGAATCTGTCATCATTTTTTTCCATGATCACACCAGGTTATCACCCATCCATCCATCTATTTTCTAATCTTCTTATACTCATAAGGGTCACGGGCATGCTGAGACAAACAACCATTCACGCTCACAATCACACCTTGGGACAATTTGAGTGTTCCAATAATCTGCCAAGCATGTTTTTAGAACGTGGGTGGAAACCTTGGGAGTATCCAAAGAAAACCCACGCAGGCATGGGGAGAACAAACTACTCACAGGGAGGGCAGAGCTGGAATCAAACCCTGCACCTCTGCACTGTGAGTCGGGTGTGTATTTTAAATGTTCTATAAAGCGCTTTGTTACAGCTGCAGCGGTTGTGAAAGCTCTATATAAATAACTGTAGTATATTGTATTGTATTCTCTTTAGCGTAGCTCCATCTAGTGGATGCATAACGCAACCACAGCCACTATTGTAGCTTCTATTCTATGCGCCTTTTAGTGCAGTGCGCCCTATATATGAAAACAGTTTTAAATTAGGGCATTTATTGAAGGTGCACCTTATACTACGAAGCCCATTATAGTGCGGAAAATACGGTATTTTTGTGGGTAAAGTCATTAAAATTTGACATTTAACACCATCCTCCCCAAACCCACAAGTAGAACCAACTGTGACCAAATACACAAAAGGTGTTTTTTTTTCTCTTTTTTTTCTGAGTGGTTTGGCCATGGCCCCGGGTTTGTTGCCTTCTATTTTCTAGTCTGATATAATAAAGGGGTCATTATGGCATTATGAGACAGTCAATCCAACGCTGGGTTTTGAACTTTGCTCCGTATCGTGACTTTGCATTAAAACAGCAGCAATTTTGTAATTTATGGCAAATAATGTGCACTTGCACACAATTAAGTGCGCAGTCAAGTGCACTTTGCATGCAGTGTTTCATTAGTGACCCTCACCATCCTCTGACATATCATTAAAACACACCCATGTTTTGAGAAACAAGGAGCATGTCACGGTGAACGGAGGGGGTAATTGAGTCTCGCAGATTATCAAGGGCATGTAAGTGTATCGCATTGCAAGACCCCGACCCATCAGCCTCCCAACGCTGCGCTACAAGCAAACAAGCAATGCTTTATGTATGAAAGATGACACACACCAATGGGGGTTTATGATGCCACTCTCATGACTTTTGTTCGACTTCCAGCATCACCCCCACCCAAAACAAATTACTCTCATGATCTCTGACATGTGTGCACACAAACCAGGAAGTGAGGCAGGGTTGCCTCAACCCCCACCTCCCACCCCACACAGCTTATTTTCCTTACTGACACAAATCATGTCCTCTTCCTATTACACAGGAGGCTGAATCTGCAGAGGTGTGATCTGCTGATCCAAGTCTGTCTGTCATCATAGTAGAAAAAAAACAGACGAGTTCCCTTTTGTCGTCCTTTTCCATAAATCTGAATTGTAAAAATAAATAAATAAATCATCTCAGCCAGAGAAGAAAAGAGAATCCTTGGCAGAGGTGGGAAAACAACAGTGGCATGTCACTGGAGGTGAACGGCTCAAACGCTCTCACGTGAGCGTCACACTAACACAAACGTAGATTCGATCGGTGCCCTAACATCAACAAGCTGGGGGGCATCGAATGGCGCTCAGGAGTCGATACTGAAAGAAGGTTGCGTTCAAAGTCAAGTTGTGTATTCAGTCTGACTCAACTCCAGTGAGGGTATTTGTTTCCACAAAGGCATCACTTTCCCAACAAGAGAATCGAGCGCGTACTTTCACACTGTCATTCTGTTCCATTAAAAAAAAATGTTGTTAGTATGTGAATGAGCACAAAAATCAGGCGATCCAAGCCCTAACTGAAATTGTTTCTGTAGATAAGTGAAATAATGGAAGTGAGCCAATAAAAATAAACATGGCCTCTGATTTTGGGGCGACGAGTTCTCGCCTTTTGCCCAAAGTCAGCAAAGAGAGGCTCCAGCTCATCTGTGATCCTGAACCAAATAAGTACTAAAAAAAGGATCGAATGAATGAATGAATGAATGAAGGTTAGCTGGACATCCATGAAGCACGTTAGCATTGCTACAACGAATAAACTAAAACACCGTTTCTCAATTAGTTTTTGCAAAATGACAGCACGGTTCTCCTGAAAGCACCCCAAAAGTGGACAAACTTTGCAACGTATCAAAATGGAGGGAAAACTGAAGCTACCTCTGCTCCACCTCAGAATCTAATCCTATCCTCTTCGGCCCAGTAACCCACTTTTGGTTCCACCAGAACCACTCTAGAACATTGTGAGACACAAATGTATCTCATATGCAAATGAGAAAATGGCTGTCTTATAAAAGTAATGGCCTGTGCGGTTTAATAAATGTCTTACTTTAGAAGAGCCGCTTGTATAAAGGCACTTTGTGATAAAAGTCATAAATTAGGTACTGCGGCGTGTGTATATTTTAGCCTTGAGGAGATGTGTGGTGCCACTATACGTTATTAATAATCCACATGAGCAAGGGCGTTTGTAAAACAGGATTCCTGCTGAGGTGCGGCGAGTCCGCTAAGGCAATAATGTGAAGTTGTGCACGGACTCTCTACAGCAAATAGAATCAATTGCGAATCAAACATGACACGCAAAGGGTGTTTCACAGGTTTTACAATCCTCACAAATTAACTTTGAGGATTACAGGAAATGCTTTTGTCTGATCGTTCAAATGAAAAAGAAGCACAATGTCCTGACCACGCGTTGTCCAAAACTGTCTGAAATTATTTATTCTAAAATTATATAACAGCCAGGTGAGCAGGTGGGGCATGCTACTGATGCTAAGTATAGTCGAAAAATAAATAAATAAATAAACACCTTACTTTTCGTATTTTTCGTGACATTCCATTGTCCATGTCGTGATTCGGGCACAAAGAACAAGCCAGGACGCAAAGCACGACCAACACCGGTGGGTTAGTGCGTGCGCATTCAAACTCGTTTGTGTATTTTGAGGTCAGATGTATTTGCTTTCTTAATCGACGCACGCTCCCCGACCGAGGCGTTATCTGTCTGCAGCTGTACGATGCTCAACAAACATTCGACTCTGACCTTTGCTGTGCATGACCAGAATATTCTACAATACATATCTTTTGGATTTATTTGATTTTAACATGTACATCTGTAGCACGTGATTAAAATGTGGTAAACCGAGAGAATTTTTCTGTTTTCCGAAAAAATAAACATGTGTTACTTTAAGACGTTTTAATCATGTGCAATTGAAAAACAATTCCTTCGTTTTAGTGTGGCTTGTAAAAAGGACACTGTTGGTTGCTTACGAGGCAGCAGGAAAGATGTTAAAGGACGAAAAGGGGAGCCATAAACCACAACCTGGAAAGGAGTCAAGATCAGTAGAGGTTAGAAACAGTGAATGATATCCCGTGAAAGTGAGAGCGAAGGGAGAAACAATATAGTGCCCGGGGGGAAAGGCAGGAAGGAAGCAAGGAAGGAGGAAAGGAGGGAAGGAAGGAAGCCATGCAGTCATCACTCTCACTGGCTAACAAGCTCTTTTGAGCAGCAGCAACAACTCCCAAAAGCCGACGGGTCATATCGGCTGTTAACCGCGGCAAATTTCCACAGCCCCAGCATGCATCCTCCGGCCAGTAGAGGGGGGCATGTTGCCAAGGGGTGAGGGTCATGTTGGCACGGACATCAAGAGACGAAACCGTACTATTTTGGTCTATTCATGCCAGCATACACAGCACAGTACAAAAATAATATGATTTCTGTCAAGATGTACACATACTGATTTTTAACATCTTAATGTATTTTTAAAATGTGAGCGACTCCTCACTTGATGAGTGTGAAGTTTCCACGCGTTCTGACTGCGCTTATATTGTGTGGTGTACTCAAGATGACCAGCACGACACACCACACACATTGTGAAATATATCTCCTCTGACATCACCAGTCTCCTTCCACAAACCATATTCCTATCGTAGTACCAAGAGTGGCCTCTGAGAGGCAGCATAGGACATCAGCATATCCAGTCTACAAAGAAGAAGAAAGTAAATCGAAGAACTTGAAAAAGCCAGGCTAATAGATGGTAAACAAAATAACGTGTGGGTCATCTTAAAAACCCTCAAGACGTCATACAAACTCTCAACACAAACAGTGGCTCCTCTATTCAACAGCGCCCCCATGAGATCGTTTCACAGAGTCCGTAGCTCAGCCGAAACACACACAAGAATTTGTGATTGTAAAAATTAAACAGGAATAAAATTTACGATCGCCGGCCCGAACTGTTTTTTGAGCTGATCAGGTTGGAAAAAAAACTCGCTCTGAAGGCAAACCACAACACAGGATAATCTTTCAGAGCCATTTGAGAATCTGGCCTTTGCTGACTTCGATCAGAATTTGGCCTGAGTGGTATTTGTGTACCCCACTTAACAGAGCCAGAATCGGTTATGTAACTGTTCCTGGTGGTGGCTTTACGGAGAAGACGATGTGTGTGTGTGTGGGGGGGGGGGGGAATCATGCAAGGGGGATCACGTCAGTCAAAATAATCCCTTCATTTTCTCCCACTACTGTTTGGTTCAACTTCTGATCATGCAAAGCTCGACCACTGGAAACACAGCAGGGAAACCAATTCTTCCGCTAAGCCCACCAAAAAGCCCCCCCCGGATGAGGGGCTGGATGTTACCCACTGTGATGTAACCATGAAGTGAAACCATGAAATGCTCTCCTGGCAGGCCTCGGCATGATCCATGCTAAAGTCAATTAGCCATCAATTCAATTAACAGCACGACGGGGTGCATGTAATGTCAATACCCTCCACTCTCCTCCGATTGCCAAATCCTAGCAGCTTGCATGGAAGGGAAACAGGAAGGATGGCAACCATAAAAACGAGATGGTTTGCGTTTCAGGTTATTTTAGCGATACCATAAACAGCGAAATGTCAAGAGGTGGGATACACTCTTGACTGGTGGCTCGTGAAACACATTTTTTACCATCGGGGATGTCAACAATCAAGCTCATTAGCTTCCAGTTCAGATCATTGGAAGCTGTAGAAAAATCCTCAGCCTGCTGCTGCAAAGCCAAACTTCTTAAAATAAGACTTGTCTGGGGTTTTTTTTGTGGCCTTTTGTTTTCTTCAAGGGCAGCACACAACATATTTTTTTTTTAAATGACTAATTTCACAGAGACCCACTGTCTTACACTGACTAGTCCGACTAACACACGTCAATCACCACACACAGACTTGTGTGACCCAAAACTCAGCTGTGTGCCTGCTTTTGGGTCAAAGCTCAAGCAGTAGCTCCGCGAATACCATACCAATCTTATTCTGACGTCAGACGACATGAATGGAACCCGATTGTGAGCCAACAGACGTGTTGCAGACAAACGTAGTGTCTCCTTGTCGATTTTGAATTGTCTTGATGCGTCGTAGCCCGTGCAGTGTGATACACTCAATAGTTGGTCGTGAGGCATTTGGGACACTTCACGATGACGAAATTCTGGCATTTTTTTCATCTCGTTGCCTAGTGTGACATGTCCTATGTCACAGGTGTCAAACTCCGGTCCTCGAGGGCCGCCGTCCTGCATGTTTTCCGTTTCTCCCTGTTGCAACACACCCGATTCTCATGAACAGAATCGATATCAGGCTTCTGCAGAGCTTGGCGATGGGCTGATGAGCAAACGTGGTGTCAATCAACAAATTTGTTACCTCAAGTTGTGTTTGGAGAATAGATGTTCCATACTGCCCTCTCTTGAGTATCGTCTGAAGAAAGCCAGGCAGTTTTAAGAAAGTCATGATCACTTGTGGCTTCACGGCAGCGATACTACAAAAACACCTACGAATGGGTTCTTCGTATTCCTCACCGAGACGACAATAATAGAGGACATTGGTGTTAATAGAATGTACTGTTTGTTATGAAATCAAATAACAGGAAGCAGGAAACATATTTTGTTCCAAGCCGACGTGCCCACTATTACAATACCCGAGGCTTGTGCCCGGGCTTGTCTATTCTTCTTCTCAACGCAGCCAAGTACGCATTCCCCTAATTTCATCAGGGGTGATAAAGTGCCGCAAAATCAAGTCTGCGGCTACTTAGTTAGTCCAATCTAGCCTCGGATGAGTCGCATTAGCAGCATGTGGTGAGGAAAGTGGGCACTTAGCCATATTAGGAGCAAACATGGCCAACAAGCACAAGCAGGCCAAACAGTGGATTTGAAATATAGTCTCACAAGTAAGAAACAATCCTCTTCTTTAGCCCAGTTTTCAGACATCTTAACTTTTCCCAAAATTTCATTTGAGTGCAGACATAAGGGTCAACTACTCCCAGATGTGTGTTGCTGCATATTGACTCCAGATCAACAACTTACTGTATAAGCAGACCAGCCTGGATATTGCCTTCCAAATTTGCCCAATTGTCAAAAATATTCCCCGAAGATGTAATAATTTTATTTAAAATCTGAAGTACCATACTTCGACTGGGTTTGACACTCACTTAGATGCCCCTAACATGTACTCATACAGAACAGTGTCACTATTGTTGCCCCAGCAACCCGATTCACAATCTCTCTCAATTAATAATATTGACGGCCCAGCCAGCACCACCTCTCATGATGTGCTTCCACTGGCGTCCGTGCCAAGCTTGCTTTTCAGTTGTCTGTGTGCTGATGCAAACTCTTTATTTGAAGAAAACACAGATGAGTGATATGTTAGCATTTAGCATGGTTAGCATTCATTTACTTGAGCTCATGACCTTCTGACCATGGGTTTGTTCATAAATGTGTGTTGAGGACTGTCTACTTCTATTGCCCAATTGGCCTCAAAACGAATTACACTTCATGGCAACAGTTGTTTCTTCCTTGACTTTACATGAGAAAACTTTCCCGAAGCATCAGTCTCATGGAGCTGCTCAATGAAAATCACATCTCTCCAAATGTGTTTCCTGACCAAAAAATAAATAAATTCTGAAATACTGCCCAAGAAGTCCATGAAAGCAGAACTATCCTTGTGTACCTTCCGATGGACCTCTTCCTCTTTCCGTCCTCATACTCATAATCACCTCCTCCAAATTTTACAGTCGATGTTTACCGCGTATGGGATCACGTGCTTCTGTCTCTCTGCCAAGATGTCTCAGTCTTGTTTTGTGTCACTCCCACCTTGCATGTCCACCACCTGAAGTCATGTTCTATATTATTTTGTGTGAGCCAGCCGCATTTTAGCACAAAATTGTACGACCTAAAAATGCTGTACATTGAAATATTACAGTGTGACCTCTTTTTATTTTTTTTTCTCCAAAAGAACAATCGAGATGGCAGCGTGCCTGCCCCATTCTCATAACTTGGGTTCACAGGAAAGCAGCCAGCTCTGATTTTCCACCACGTCCTGGCCAGAACTCCGTCCTGTTCGACCTCACACAGAGCAGGCCTGGAAGGCGCATGCATTTACAACTCAGCAGTGATTTCACCGAGACACAGAGACTTCAGCAGTTAGCTAAGGTCCAGCTCAGCCAGGCTAATATTGTCTCGTCCTATTCTGACGCCGTCTGGCCTGCAATCGCAGCTCAATCGACTTACCCAAAAGAAAGCATGTATCTTCAGATTTTGTCAGTTTTATTTTATTTGGAGTGACTATTAAACAACTTTAGTGCTTTAGATAATATTTCATTAAAAACTGCAGATAGATAATTTTCATCGACAGCAACCATTAAACATTTTATTCTCTGTCGCAGGACTGTTTCTAAACGTCATCAGGAAAATATGATTTGATTTCTCGATTATTAATATGGTCAGACTAAGTATGCCTGAAACAGCTGAGGTTAAAATTCATTCTTAATGGTCACAGAGCACGAGTACTCAGTTTTAAATAGCCCGCTGGAATACAGTGGTACCTCTACTTGTGAAATTAATTGGTTCTGGAAAAAATTTCTAAACTAGAAAATGTAAGTAGAGACGCTTTTTCCATGAAAGTGCTCTAATTCGTTCCAAGCCCCACCAAAATTAAGACATAAATGTTTCCTAAACCATAAAAATGCATCAAAATATGTAACAAACACATGTTACAATTAGAATATTGCACAATACATGAGAGTTCTGCATAATGCAAAAGACAAAGAATAAAGAATAAAAATGATGGTCATTTAACTTTTAACTCCGTCCACATCGCTTTTTACTCTCTTTAGTCCATGTTTGCTCTCAGAAGTGGTTTTTGCCTGGCGTTTTGTAAAGAATTGATCCAAGGACATTTGCTTTTGTTAGCTTTTAACACTCCTTCGAAAATATCAGCATAGTGAGCGATCGCCGGGCTGGTGAACACTTTTTCTGGGTGATTCACATTTACGTAAAACTATCGGCACACCTCATGGCCCGAGGGGCGATTGACGAGGACGCTGCATAGACACTGATCTATCTATCTACACGCATAGACACATACAGTAGAAGTCCCTCTTAGCCATTGGGATGCCAAGATGATGCTGGGTAATAGCCAATGGCAGAGCAGCTATAAGTATGTTGCGTTCAGGAAACACGGAGCTGTGAGTAGCCAGTTAAAACACAACTTGAGGTTTTGGGTACTTGGGTCAAGCCAAAGAAGGACATATGAAGTGGTTAGCCTAAGAGCCGACTGAGGGGGTGGAACTCATCGTAAGACCTCACACTGTATCAGAATCACCGCTGTCAGCTGCAGTCTGGCGCCTCGCTTTTACACTCTGCAGCATCTATAGTCTGTCAGCTACATCAGAGGAACACCAAATAAGAGCTCTACTCTCATTTTCACAGCCGAGCAGCTCTCGGGTGGTTCCGCTGGCCGCTCCGCAGACATAACACAACCATCCATATTCTTTAGGCCTGACATCGGAGAGCTTCATGCAACTGTCTCCAGGCATTGCTCTGGTGCTACATCTTGATCTAGTGGACCTCGAAGAGAGACTTTCGAGAAACCTTGTCACTGGCATAATTGCACACATAATAAGCGGCGCTCTGTTGGAATTGCTCAGCTTCTGCTCCAGTTTGATAGAGACTCGGCTGGCCGGCGGTACATGAACTGTTTAGCTTAGGCATTTAAATAAGTTTATTTGATCGATTATTGGGGGTAGCAACAATAAATTAAATTGATCATTTTGAATACAGTGTATTTATAATGGAATAGCTGATCAGAGTTTTTGTCATGCGATTGAATTAACAGCAAATCCGCTGCTGTTTTGTCTCAATCGTTCCATGATAGAAATAATCAAGAATACCAAATTCCCAACCAATGAATTAATCAACTCATGATGTCCATTCCAATAAAGTCACCAGTTTAAGAGAAGTATCACTTTCTGTCTCTTCCCCCTCCCGTCCCACCCCTCGGGGTGTTAAGTTTGATCAAAGACTAATCTCTGCTAGTAAGATGATTAAAATTAGCATCTGTTTCATTGTTAAGCGAAGCGAAGTGGGCTGGCATGAGATCCCACAGCGCGAGTCGAGTGAGCCAGGAATACAACCGCCAAAAAGAGAAGAAAAAAACCCAAAGTGGCAAGAGGGGGGAAAAAAAAAAAAACAGTGTAAGAACAAATGACAGAAAATCGCATCGCCATGCTCGGCCTGGTCAGTAGTGAAAGATGGCAAAGCCAGGCAATCATAATTCCAATGTGAACGCTTGCTGTAAAAACTTTTTTTCTCCAGTCAGACTGCACACTCGGACTATGATGACGATGATGAGATGAAGGTTTAAAAACCGATCATTCCGCGCGAGTCGTAAAACGAGCCGCCTCTCCATTCAAGTGAGCGATGTAACTGCAACCTTTTGATGATAAGTGCGCTGTGGCAGAGAAAATGATGAACAGTCAGCATAAACATGACATTGGCCGGCTCGAGCGTTTCCCTCCATTTGGGCAACATCGTCGTGGTTGGGGGGGCAGGGGTGGGGGGCTAAAAACACAGCTTATATCCATTCACTGAGCCAAACAAAACATCCCCGCGGCTCCATTTAAAACCACATCAGCAGCGGCATGCAAACATATAATCATACTCCAGCGGGAAAAAAAAGTGCAATAACAGGAAGGAGAAAAATGATAAAAATCAACTGTTTGCTACCCTCGAGAAAATGTACAGGGGGGGGGGGGGAAA
>CAAKHF010008180.1:0-10515 GCA_901007745.1 Hippocampus kuda
AGCGGTTTGGAAGATGAATGAATGAATGAATGTTCATAATTATCTTGTTCTTATTTCTTTATCTTTAGCTTTTTCAATTTGGCCTTAGTAGGGGTGCTTTTAAGGCCACATTCGAATAACTAAGAAAAGAAATGACAAGTGATGATGCAGTGACATCCTGAATGTACACCATAGATTTCCCTCCATAGCTGATATTGTTTTACATTCTTAATGTAACCAGGTGAACCTTACTTAGACTTTTTTAGTGAAGGTTGCCTTGTTTAACAAATGTAGCACTGTCACTTTAAGACCCAAGCTAGATCAAAACACGCGGGAACATATAGAGCGTGTGAGAATCATACCAGGAAGTGAAGTAAGGGTGACATGCACGTGAAGGAGGGGAGTCGCTGAACTGTGCCTACTGCTTGTCCCAACTTGATACACCCATGATCGTCGTTGTAACCCTGGCGATATTCAGAGCAAAATATCGTGGTTTGGAGTTTGGAACCTGCCGCTAGTGAGTCGTGTGAACAGCTGTATAGCGTAAGTGTTTTCGCAATCTTACAAAGATGTAAATATGTTTTGTTGACTGTGAAATGATATCAACTGTGTATCTGTTCTTTAGAGGGGAGATCATTTGTGTTTTTCCACGTGTTTTGTATACACCCAACATGCCGGAAAGTGTCGAGTAAGTGTGTCCTCTCATCACATTGAATTGTAATGATTAGTCGGCCTGCACTTTTAAGTTTCATGGATTGTTGGGGCTTGGAAATACAGTAATGTATTTTTATTTCTCTTTCCTTAACAAGCAAGCCACTGCTGTTGTTTATTGTGGTGTAATTGTCTTTAATCTGTTAGATACTCTTCTTTGATCTCTTAGATCCCTTTCGAACTCTTTTAAAATTCAGTTACCATCTCAGGCTTTCCTCTTAATGCTGTACAATTTTTCATTGTCCAGTCGGGAATAAAGCCCACATAAAATTTATTTTGTGTTCAGTCTAGTCTTTCCAAAGACCCGGCTACATTTAAAAAAATACCTTCATGCAGATGCATGTACATCCATCCATCCATCCATCCATCCATCCAGTTTCTAATCCGCTCATCCTCACATGGGTTGCTGGCATGCTAAAGCCTATCCCAGCTGTTTTCGGCCAGTATGCGGGGTACACCCTGAATTGGTTGCTAGCCAATCGCAAGGCATGCATAGACACACAACCATTCGCACCGACAGTCACAACAAGGGACAATTTGGGATAATGCTGGTCCCTCTCTTCGGAATGACCTCCCACTGAACGTTCGGCAAGCCCCCTCGCTGCCCACCTTTAAACTGATTTCCGAAGGCAGACTGTGTACTTATACGTGGAAGCTGCTTCAATATACATCTGCTTCTGTTTACCCCTATTAGTGAATGAACACAAATTATGTGGCCCAGGCACCAGCACAAACATGCTGTTAACCTTTCACCAACCCTGAAAACTGTAATTAACGAGGTGAGCACCCGCATGGAGCAGGAAATGAAAACAAGGAAAAATATGTGCCGAAGTCGATTGTGAACAATTGACTAGACCCTATGCCTTTTACTTGTGGAATGAATCCCTTCAGATTGTTTCATTCCAAGCTGTACCTTGAGTGACGATCAGGCAATTCCCATAAAGGTAAAACTACGCAGATGTCCGCACCATCACACAGATGGGACTGATTGGACATGGCTCCAGGTGATATGCTGTGGTGCAAAAAAATAAATACATACATAAACAAACGTGCTATTATGAGGTTAGGGTGGGTGGTCTGTGTTTTGTTGTGTGGGTGCATTAGGAGGTGGGGGGGGTTACAACATACAGTACAATATACTGTATAGCAACAACATATTTCATTCAGTACGAGGCAGTGATTCAACTGGACAAACATGGAGGCTGTGGGTGATCAAAATGCCAGGTATCGTGCAGGATGTGGGAGGCGAGTGGATCTACAGTTAGTACTTGTCCCACCTGTACTTGTCCCAATGGGAATTTCTCCATTGCGAGACTAATAAAGGTTTTCTTATCTTATCTTATCTTATCTTACCTCTGACATTGACCTGAGATATGGACTGCACCCTTGGGAGCAACTGCCCTGTAATATGAACATTCTTAGGTTGTCTTTGTGAATCAAGCCCTGTTTACTAGCGGTATAACAACATCACAGGCATCCAGGAGGTTTTTTTTTTTTTGTTTTGTTTTTTGACAAAGCTCGCAAGCTTGCCTGTATCACGCTCTATTGAAAATGAGCTGAGTTCTCGCAAGATTGGCAAGAACATTTTCAACAAACTGGAGCATCTGGAGTGTCTGTTGTCACATCACAGTGAATTCACTGCCAAGGTATCGTGAACCTGCCTCGTGGTCACAACAAGAAATCAGAAAAAATCTCCACTGTTGAGGCGATGACTTAGTTCACCAGGTTTGAGGTCCAGGCAAATGCCCCGAAAGGAGCATGGAGATGTGCTCGTGGAAGTGAAGCCTCCTATCTGCTTATGAGGCTGAGCAAAATCCCTGACAACATGCCAGAAGTTTAAAAACACTGACAGTTTTTCTGCCCATGTATGCCAAATTGTGGTTTATTTGTTTGGCTGGCAACAAACTGATGGGTAAAGGTCTTCCTTCCAGTGTCTTCAACAGCAGCACCCTGGTTGAGTGCAACCACTCCATCAATTAGCTTCAGTGAATCCCAATCGTCAGCAGGAACCCGAAAAATCGTTAAGCAATAAAATGAAAGGTACGGACAGACATGTCGTTGGTGCTTAAGGCTTGATAGACGATAGCATCAGCTGAAGTGTGAGACGAGACTGATGATACTCACCATGAGTTCATTTGAAGAGCATAGAATTGAAAGATATGAACAAAGAAAAAATATTGGATGATTTACTAACAGTGAAAACAGTCCTTCTAACGTTATGATTGTTTCACACAATTTCTTTCATGTGGACAACATACAGTAGATTTACATTGAAAATGTATCTACTGACTAAAGATATGTGATGATAAAAATAAAGTTGAAAACTGAACCTTATACTTTTGTCTTCCCGTATAAAACAGGGCAGTCTGTATATTCAGGTTTCAGAATATTAGAATTCATTTGAAACAAGATGAGCAAAAATTGTTTTTAAAAAAACTCAATTTTAGTGTGGAGTGAAGATTTTCAGGAAGAACAAGATTATCTACAAGGTAAAACATTTTGCTGGGCGATGGTTTGTTTTGTTGCATTCGTTAATGTGGAACATAAACACCATCAGTGGGTAATCAGTTGACTGATTGGCACTTAAATGACGACAAGTTACCCGCTCACCCACGTTGTAAAAATGACACGACATTGTTAAATTTTAATCCACAATGTAGTGTTTATTGACACAACAAGAAATATGTACGTTAGAAAAAGTTCACTTTCTGAGTGTTGCTTTGAGATTGCCCTACATTTAGGTATCTATAACACAGACAAGGCATTCTTTGAATACTTAGTGGTTAACAACCCTTTGTCTTGGTAAACATGACGAGGGATTCATATTGGCGTCATCACAGATTCTCCCAGGCACATTCCTTCAGGGTTATTGATCCAAGGGCTGGAAACTTCCATTCTGCCACAACAGGAAATGCCACAGCTGTGTATTCTCTAGTGTCTCATGCAGGCTACACCAGTGGGATCCTTTATGACAGTCACAGAAGTCATTTAGAATACCATTGTCAGACTAAACCAGAACGGAGTGGTGTCTTGTGTATGTGTGAGAATTTCTCCTTTCATGCGGCACCATGTAAAACAAACAGGTAAACAGGTTCAACTGAAGATGTGATCTTAATACAAAGTGATATTGTTTGATGCATACTGTTTGGCAAATAGGCAGCATGGTGGGCAATTGGTTAGCACGTCTGCCTCACAGTGCATGGCAGGAACACGCTAAATTGTCCCAAGGTGTGAGTGCGAGCGCGAATGGTTGTTCGTCTATATGTGCCTTGCGATTGATTGGCTGGCAACCAGTTCAGGGTGTCCTTACTGCCCAAAATCAGCTGGGATATGCTCCAGCACCCCAGCGACCCTCGTGAGGAGAAGTGAATTAGAAAATAGACAGATGGCTGTTTGGTAAATAAGTCAGTGTGGAATTTCTGATGCAGCTTTTCATCCAATTTGACAGTGTAGCTCATGTTCTGGCCAATGAGCAAATGAATCTTCCTGTGTAAAGCAACACTGCCAATAAATTAATGAAGTGATAAATCCAATTTTTTTTTTTATTGCCTTTCAGGAAGGAAGTTGCATGGCTGCTGTTTAAAAGCGTACAGCCGCCAGGGAATTGAGTGCGTCTTAATGTTGATTCTTTTTGGCTGGCTTTATTTTATGACATTATGTACATCATTAACCAAGACGCAGCTGCTTTGTTTCACAGGCCATAATTTGTTCATGTACATCGGTTGCACATGATTAATTTGTAGTTAACGGAGGCAATTTTGCCATTTTCTCTTTGGAGAAAAACAACAAATAAAAAGTCAGTTTAAAACAATTTAATCACACGCAACCAATGTACATGTTTGTATCAAGTAAATTCAAATCACATTTTTGGAACTGCAGGTAAATATCCGTTTTTAAATTCAATCTAAACTGAAGGATACATCTCTTATCGTCAAAACGTATTTTAGGACTCAGTGATGTTAAAATATTAACTTTGGGCCTGAGTAGTCACGGAGCTGTTATTATAATTGGAAAAAAAGGAACGAGGGGGAAAACAATTACACAAACATTTGACTTTTTTGGAAGAAAGTTGATGATAACAGAGCAATGTCATTGGATAGATTGTTCGTTGAGAAACAGCCCGAAATGATAAGCTGGTGTCGTACATCATATTATACTGCATAGTTTTTCTCCAATACAACAGGAATCGTTTGTCTTTGCTCAACACACTGCGCCCATAAATGGATAAACAATGCAGCATGCTAAACAGTGAAAACAAAATATCTTACAGTGCGATGGGCCGGATCATGTACAGGAAGTACAATTCTGTAGTTGTGTTTTGGACTCGTTATAAAATGTGAAGTCAAACGAGAATGACGCTGTAAAATGCTTCAAGCGTATCGCGAGGTTCCTACTAATGTGGTCATTTCAAATATACATTCTGGATTTGCATTTATGATACAGCAATTGTATATAATCAAACTAATAAATAACTTTTTGAACAACAATACAAACAATTGATTAGGCAATAAACACAGAGTCAACGTGTCGTGGAGAAATACATTTAGTGGACTGGAAATGTATTTGTAATAGGATGCATAAACATAATATACACCGAATATTTCTTCAACACAAGGTCCATCGGCATTGTTCCTCATCAATTAAACTCGTCAGCATGGCCAATGGCTGGAATGAAATCCCGGACTTTGTAGCTCAAATGCAGTTCTCTGTGATGGCTCGATCTGCCCCCGCAGTCTCACCACACTGCACATACAAAGGCAAACATGCACATCAGGCATAGATCACACTGAATAATCATCTTGTGCCGTCTTGTGTTTGACGATTGAAGCTTTTCTGGTGTCGCAAAACAACAGATGCCGGAGGCATAATTCGGCTTTAATGTGGGATGAGTGCATAACCAAAACATTCCCATTACCTTCAAGTGGACAAACATTTTGGTTGTTCATCCTCCCTCCACTTTTTGTGTTGCTATTTTATGTTTAATAGGATCAAAGAGGTGAAACTAAATGATAGTAAATTAAGAAAATTGTCTGGTGCCCATTGTTGTATGCATTTGTCTTCCCTCCAGAAAATCTCCAAATGTCCAGAAAATAGTTCAGTTAAAACAGTTGTTGTGTGTGTGTGTGTGCGTGCGTGCGTGCGTGCGTGTGCGTGTGCGTGTGCGTGTGTGTGTGTGTGTGTGTGTGTGTGTGTGTGTGTGTGTGTGTTTTTAACCCAAGTATATGACCGAGTCAAATGATGTTCTCATCCAAGGACCACATGATAAGCGGGCTAACAGGACTGTGTGACCTTGTGGACGTGATCATTTGAAAATGTAAATGTGTTACAAACGATATTTATCTGTTTTCTACCTTGTTCATGATCATCACTGATGATCAACAAAATGATGAACATGATCAGTCTTCTTCCATGGACGAATTTCATTTCTCTTTAATAATAGCATCTACTTCAAGGTAGTTTGAGCAAAATTGCTCATGTTAATCAGTGCCAAAGAAGTAGGCCCCCGGTTTCAAGAAGATTGGTGAGCCCCATCTTCTATGTTTACACAGCTAAAACAGCCTGGTGGTTAGACTGACTTGAAAGACTTCCCATGTGTAAAAACAACAATGACCGCAGGACAAGACTGACTGAAATGTACTATACCATCATTTCCACGTAGTTACTGTTTTTGTAGTTTGTCCGGTGGTTCCCTTTAAACTAGGTAACATAAACATGCCAAAGGAAAATTATGTCAGTCATTATTTTAGAGTCATAAATCACTGACCCCAAACTAGTTCAGTCAAAGGAAATAGAAAAAAAAATCTCCTTAAACTGAAATTTGACAAGCCTGTTGAAATTGAGATGGTTTACAGCTTACTGCTACCAAAACAGCCAACATTGGCACAAACAAAACTGATCTCCAAAAGTTGAAGTTTATTGTGAAAACCAAGCTTTGCGCCGTTGCATGAAAGTTAGGTCATAACAAGAAATGCTTTGGCATCATGAAACATTCGGTAGTATTTGACTCAAATGGCAACAAAGCAAGTCAAAATGAATGGGTTGCTGCTTTTGGATCAGGGTTGGTCAGTGGTAAATTCCTGTTCAATATCAGCAAGGTTCAAAGTGAATCAATCATAAAAGTCAGTCAAAAAATGACTAATACAAAGGAGCAATGAATCAGTTATACAGTGAAACTCCTCTACAATGAAACCTACATGGGCGAAAATACCCCCTAGGGTGAAAAAATGTTCATGCATGAAAGCCATTACCACTTTTCTGCTCCCCCTACAACGAAAAGTCCCCCTGTTCCGTTATACGAAATCTTTTTCTCTGCTCTTGCCTCGCAACAAGATTCGCTACAATGAAAACAAGCCTTCCGCAAAAGTCTAATCCAACCTCAGCATGGCACAACGACCTCTACTGCTTCCTTCTGAAACGGCAACAGCAACCACCACACTGTTTTACACATGCGCAGTAGTTCAGGAAGTATTTGTTTCAGATGCAGCACGAACATTACATTGTTAAAATGGCGACAAAACGGACCTTTGCATACCAAGGAGTTAAGAAAAAGAAAAGCTTTAACGCTTGAAGACAGGATAAAGGTAATACAAATGAAAGATGGAGGAAGCAAAATAAAAGACATTATGTGTGATGTAAGTGAAAGTAAATGCTGATTGTAAATTTCGCAATTTCTTTCCTTTTTTCTTTCTACGCTGGCTATATGAAGTGTCAAATAAGTGTATGCTCATACTTATGCACTAGTGGAATAAAAATAAAAAGTACACATACTGTATACATTTTTTGTGTGTGTTTGTGTTTACATCTGAGATAAAATTTGCTACAGTGAAAAGTCCCCTGTTGTGAAAAATTTGCTGCAAACATGATTTCGTTGTAGAGGAGTTTCACTGTAGCAGTGGAAGGAAGATGGAAACTTACTGGGCAACAGGAGGATGCTAGCTAAGCTAAAATGTATGATGGACAGTCCTTCCCACCCCCTCCAGCCCGCCCTGAGAGCACTAGGTAGCTCCTTCAGCCAGAGACTGTTACACCCGTGCTACAAGAAGGAGAGATACCGCCGCTCGTTCCTACTGACTGCTGTCAGGCTGCTGAATAAAAGATAAAATGATGTGAAAAGCTATTGTAAATAGCACAGCCACCTTATCTATATCTATATTTACATTGCACTTAATTGAACGGTGTACATTGAAACTGTAACATTTATTTTGTGAATGCAAACACTTTGTTTTTCTTCTTTCTTCTTTCTACCCACAATCTTGCTGCTGTAGACTGTAAATTCCCCGTGTGGGACAAATAAAGGATATCTTATCTTATGGAGCCACCAAGTAGGAAGCAAAGAAGATCAAAGAGATGATTTATGGAGGTGGTGAGGAAAACCCCACACTTGAGTGGAGAGGGAAAGATGAAAGATGATTCGTTCACATTGACAGGTTTAAGCCCAAAGACAAACAGGAAGAAATATGAACATACAGAGGTGCCAGATCCAGGTCCAGAAGGTCAATACCCTCCTGTCACACGACTTTGGCTTTTGCCACGCGTCCTTCTCCTCAACTGGAAAGTAAGGGAAATTACAAGCCAAACTGTTGCAGTGTTTTTACAATCTGGACCTTGATTTGACACCTCTGGTAACATGCTCTATGCATGTATGACACACTGGAAGATGTCCCAGCCATCATTCCAACAACTTCATTACAGGAATCAACCAATTTACCAAGTTCTCCAAGATTGACCAACTTCAAAAATGCCCCAGAAATTTCTGTGATCTCATCAATTTGACTTGAAGTTGTAAAACTGCCCAGGGAGGAAATGTAATTTGCAAGTATACTCACATTATTGTAGCTCCATCTCTGCGCCTCTTTGGTTTCTGCTTCAAATGAAATGACAACAACGTGTATCAGGATTACTAGAAGAAAGGTGTTTATTTTATTTATTTATTTATTTATTTATTTTTTTATTTATTTAAGGAACCATGCAATGTGCTCTTACCTAGAAATCATATAAGATCCCAATCTGTGACGGATGTGAGTCCTCTGTTTTTCACAGAAAGGGACATCATGAGTTTATTGCAACAACCTCCAGTAAGAATACATTGCCGAGGCCAAGCTCTCTTAAAATGCATACATACAGTCAGTGGTAAAGTTTACAAAGCCCTGTTCAAATGCCAGGTTTTTGTGTTATAAAAAATAGACCAAGACGAGTCATTGAACAACTTTTCTCACCAGTGATGTTACTTGAAACCTGTACAGCTCATTTTGCGTGGGCAAGTAAAATTCAACATATGTGACCATACATGCCTTCACACCCTTTTATGAGTTGGAATAACGGCAATTACATACGTTGCAGCTGGGAGCAAAAATATTTACTGGTGTAGATTCATTAGTTAAGCCATAAACATAAAACGTAAACAGACAAGCGGTTGTTGTTTGGGGCGGTCATGGCCAAAGTAAATCTGCTGTTAGAAGTCTCACAGAGTTTCCACTTTCTGAACTTCATAGTTTTGATACAGACATACGGTGCAGAAGAATATCGATAGTAAGACTTTGTCTTGATATAGGTTCTAAAATGATCCATATGTCGGGTTTTTCATGTTGTTCTGGGCTTGCTTTCAGCAAAGTGTTCAGATCAAGACGGCCAGAATGTTTTCAGGGTACTGTTAGTCAGAGCTCACATCTCACTGAGGATTTAGCGTTACTGGCTGTAAGTTAAAGGCAGGAACTCGTTCTTGGGCAGCAACATGTGATGGAATGCATATCATAGCTCAGCCTGGTGAAATCTGACCATGTTTGCGCATCAGACTGGAAGGACTCACTAGATGAACACTCTATGGCAGGGGTAGGGAACTCCAGTTCCTCGAGAGCCATATCCTGCCTGTTTTAGATCCCTCCCTACTCCAACACACCTGATTCAATTGTTCATGATTATTTAAGCCCTCTACAGGGCTTGCTGATGAGCTGTGTTTGAATCAGGTGTGTTGGAGTAGGGAGGGATCTAAAATAGGCAGGATATGGCTCTCGAGGAACTGGAGTTCCCTTCCCCTGCTCTATGGGAACATCAGTCATACAGCCAAAGATAATAGGATCACATAAACTCACTTTCACAGCATTCCTAATCAGATCCATGTACGAACGCGTACGCTGAGATTTTGGCCATGATCATATAAGCATGAAGCATGTTGAGTTCACTTTTTACCTTACCATAGAGAATACAGCTGTGAATCCAAGCTATCTTGCAAAACCGTTTCATTTACGTCTGTAAAACATCCATCCAACCATTTTCTGGTCTGCTTATCCTCACAAGGGTCGTGGTATATGCTGGAGCCAATCCCAGCCGTCTTCGGGCAGTAGGCAGGGGACACCCTCAACTGGTGGCCAACCAATCGCAGGGCACACATAGATCAACAACCAGCCGCGCTCACACTCACACCAAGGGACAATTTTGAGTGTTCCATGAACCTGCCACGCATGTTTTTGGAAAGTGGGAGGAAACCGGAGTACCCGGAGAAAAGCCATTCAGCAAAAGGGAGAACATGCACTGTGAGGTCGACATGCTAACCAGTCGACCACTGGGCCGGCCATTTTTATATATATATGTATATATTAGAGCTGTCAAACGATTAAAATATTTAATCTAATTAAAAATGCAACTGTCATAATTAATTCAAATGAACTAAAAATTAATCGTGATTACTCACACATTTTTTATCGTTTCTGAATTTTCTTTTATATTTTTTTGTCCTATTTTTTCCCCTTTTTAATGCGCTCATCAACATGGAATCATGAATCAGTTTTCTATGTGCAAAATGCAAATATTTTCTGAAATAACAATTTC
>CAAKHF010008182.1:5000-12550 GCA_901007745.1 Hippocampus kuda
CATGTTGGGACCGAAGCCCGGGAATCACTGCACTGAATTCTGTTACTATAGCTACTTCTGTAGTGATCATGGAAATGCTATGGAGGACTGCACTGATCTGCACTGTCGTTGTCGTCATGGGTGCCGCAGAGGTCGCAGGAGGTCGCAGAGATGAGTTTGCACAATCACAAGGTGAGAGGAGACGGTTACGACTTAGCAGCTATCTGTAAACCCAAACATTAATCCTGCCAGGGAAGTTACATCCAATAGTATCATCCACAGTACCTGTGTCCATTCATATTAGAACAAAGCTAAACAAACAAAAAAAACCTTGCAAAATATTAAGTGGACAAAACTTGATTTTGAAAAAGAAAAAACAAACAAGCAAGCAAAAAAAAAAAAAAAGCGATTGCTTATGCGATCTCCTAATCATGGATTTGGAAAGTGACATTGTCAAGTTAACCTTAGAAAGTCCTCGGCACAACATCGGTAATCATTCATTCTGAATCTTTTTTAGACACTACAGTTGCTATGTACATAATACTGTATTGTGCACCCGATGGAATTCAGCTTTAGAGAGGTAAAAAGATTTAATTAGATATCCACCCATTTTCTATACTGCTTTTCCTCAGTAGGGTTGCGGGTGTGTTGTAACCCATCCCAAATGACTTTGGGCGAGAGGCGGGGTGCACCCTGGAATGATTGCTAGAGGGTGTTATGGGAGTATCCATCCCACTTCCACAGAAAAATATCCCGTCTCGTCCCAGTGCCGGACCATAAAAAAACGGTCCTGTCCAACTCCTGATGAAAACAACTCCTACTTCCGTCCTGCTCCCATTTTGGAGATACACTAAAAATGGCTGTGCATCTGTACAAGCGTTTTTTTTTTTGTTTGTTGTTGTTTTACTAGATAATGCCACTCCCAACTGCTCCCATGACCTTTTTATCCTATCCTATCCCAATCCAGTGTTTTAAGGTAAAGGGATTCCTGGAAAAAATGTCCACCTCTAATTGTCGCCAGGCAATCGCAGGGCACTTTATATGATATATAAAAAACAAAATGTTTTATTAATGTTGAATTATTCTGTGGTCTGGACACCTTGTGAAAATGCTTGACATTGTGATGGGGGTCTGACCACCTTTAAATTCATATGGTTGATGGCTCATGCACACCAAAGATCGACATCACTTGAATTCCCCGCCCCCCCTGCATTTCCTGGCTCCAGCCCCACCCTCCTCACAAATCTAACATTTGTTGCACAGACGCGTGGCTGCTCACCTCACATTTCGTGAAACAGATCCATGTCTCTCAGTGTCCCCCATCCCCCACATACACTTGAGTCTCGAATTACCAAAATCCCCCAAAGGGAAAGAGTGTACATGTCTAGTCACCCTGAACAAGGATGTAATTGTATATTTCCTAAACATGACATCTGACCCCATCACAGCCAGTTGTCTTAAACGTTTGCTATGCTGCTTTTTTTTTTTGTTAGGAACCACACTTTTCAAGTTATAGTTTTTCTTTTGCAGGAGGTTTCGGTTTGAGGTCTCATATTTAGTATTTCTCAATGCAATAAACAGTTTCAGCTTAGAAGGAATACTAAATTATTTATCCTGGGACAATAATGTAATCATCTGCAAACTCACAGTACAGGCTCGTTGCAATTTACATATAAATAGAGAGCTGTTTGCTAACATGCACCGAGAGTAAACTTCTGAAATTCACTTGGGATCCGTTTACAGAAAGTTTGTGGTGGCCACAGCAGCCTCGTTTCAGGCCACTGAATAGGATGGTCGTGAGACAACGCAGGTGGATGAGATGGACAAACTTGACAATCTGTGATTGCTGTGGTTGCCTGGTGAGATTTTTAATTGCCATGTCAGTCGAGGTGCGTTGGAGAAACCTAGTCAGCTACGTTAAGACAGAATGTAATCGAGCGTATCAAAACTTGAAGATGGTTTATCGTGCAGTGGGAAGCTTATATATGTTACTGGCATCCCACACTTGCCGCCTATAACTCTTTAAAGCTAAGTCATGCGTTTTATTTACCTACAATGCCCACTGTGGGTACCGTTGTAGAACGATTAATGTCGAGAGAGAGAGAGAGAGAGAGGGGGGGGAGAGAGGGAGAGAGAGAAAGAACAATGCAGTGAATATGTAAATACCAGGCTGTCATGCATGTTTTGGATTTTTTGGCCTAAAACGGTAATTGAAGTTGGAAAAACATACAGTACTAACATTTATGGCAACACTCCTACTGCAACACATCTTCTTTTCAGTTGGAGAGCAACAAAACGTTCTTTTCAGTTATATTTTTGAGTTTGGGTTCAATAATTGGCAGAATCGTTCTGTAAACTCTTATTTCTTTGTTGCGAAATGCACAAAAGCCAATTTTCATAACAGCAAAACTTAAAATATTTTGAATTGCCCAACTTTAAATGTTATGAGATGTCACATTTTATTTATTATTTTTTCCGCTACTTTATCATAAAGTATGCCTAGTCATATTTGAAAACCACTCCACTGTAAAAAACACAACTTGTATTTTTGGGAGCTAAAACAGTATATTAAGTATGTTAAAATATGAATTATTGAAGTTTATGGCAACAGTGTTAGCACAACATAGCAAGTGAGTTTTTTGCTACAGAATATTTTCCAGATTTTTTTAAATTATTTTTTTTTTACTTAAGTCAGGTGATAATACAATGGACAATTAATTCTGTAAACTCGTTATTCATTCTTGAAAACGGGGCAAAGCCAATTGCCAGATTGGCAAAACTTTAAATATTTTTGGGGAATTGGCCAATTTAATAGTGGATTGACATTGATTTCACGGAAATTTTGAGTTCACTTAACTTTTATTTTTTTACAGTGTAGTTTTATTATCTATTTATGGTACAAGAAGTAAATCTATATTAGAAAATGAAAGCCCGTTAAAGGCCGGGTACCAGTGATGTTTTTATCTGTGGTAGCTTGAAGTCACATTGCATAGTGTACATAATATTAAAAACACACATACATAAATGGGGTCTGCTTTTCAGTGACTCAGAAAATTATGATTATGCAATTTGGCTTGCCCAATGAAAACATATATCGGTTAACCAAGTTCCTCTCCTCACGAAAGAAACACACTGCACAAGAGGCATTATTGGAGGGCCCATTCTCCAACCGTTGCAACCAGAATAGAAACAGGCACTAAAACAGTTTGATACTAAACGATGTACAAATAGGATTGCCTGGAAATAAGAACAAATCTTATGACAGATAATGACTAACATGCTGCATTTCAAACAATAATGATTCGTTCGTTACAGTGTTCTGGTATTCCATTGTCATCCTTTGTAGGAGCTCTATCTTTTTACAAATATTCCGCTCCCACTACTTTGAAAGTCTGTGAGTGTAATGTAATATGCAGGAAACTCCCTCCACTCTTATTGGAGTTTGAAGTATATCACTGTAGATTACTACTCTTGTGACTATTGTTTCAAAAAAAGGCTTTTTGCTCTGAGCGTGTGTTGACCTCATGCCCCGTGTGGAGGGAGGACCATTTTCCATCCAGAGTATTTCCTTCCACTGCTGATAAGCGAAACAAGGGTGATGCCCTGCTCGTAGATGTTTGGGAGCATTTATGAGATGGCCTAAATTTAGCATGTTCACACATTTCTATTCTCATGAGTCATGATGTATGACAAGATGAAATCTGTGGTAAAAAGCATTGTAGTATATCAACTTTGGCAGATAGAAATAGATGCACAACTCATATTTTGAGGTTCACATCTTAATCATTCAATCGGAGGTGGGGTGAGAGCCAAAGGTTCCCTCTGATCACCTGCGTATTGTGCAGGGGTGTCTAACTCATTTCACATTGTGGGCCACATACAGCCTCGGTAGATGTAAAGTGGGCCGGACCATTAAAATTATACCATACTCTGCTATAAATAACCAAAATAATGTCTTTCCTTTGTTTTGGTCAAAAGAAGCACAAGAACATGAGGAAAATGTTGAAATTTAATAAACAGATCTTTTCATGAAGCTCCTTAGATTTCCTTAGACAAATGTGCAATTTACTTTTATCATTCACATATATGCATTGCAACTGATCCCACTGATTGCACAAAGGCACACAACTTTAACAAGTAATTGGTATTGAAAAATATAGTAATGCACTTTTAAGATTAAACGAGATTTATAAAGAAAGGAATTTTTAAACCATTTACACGAGCATATGAAATCTAAATGTAATCCCTGCCTACACCTTACAAACTAAGGAGAGTGCTAGTAAATGTGTAAAGAATAAAGTATCCACATGTCCTTGATAGCGTCTGCTGTGTTGGGTCCGTCTCAGTAACAGACTGAGGCTACTGATGTCTTCTTCTCTGATCAAAACAATGTTGTCTTGTACTCTGATCAAAACAGTGTGTCCCCCTAGCGGATATTCCATGAATTGTACCTTATTAAAAATATTCCTTCCGTGTCTTTTATGCATTTTTTTTCACTTTTATATTATCCTGCGGGCCTGATCAAACCTCCTTGCGGGCCAGTTCCGGCCCGCGGGCCATATGTTTGACACCACTGGTATAGTGGATGCAGAAAGGGAATGACATGCTATTAAAATGACATTTTAAAAAATCTCAAAGAAAAATGACAAAATAATTTCAAAACTTTTTTTCTACAATCAGTAGAATTAAATAAGACTCATATTTTTTTCGGTGATTTGGATATTGAAAAGAAAAAAAAAGAAAAAAAAGGGTTTCTAGGTCTGAAAAGGCTAGTGCAAAAGCAAAACTTCTCCAGAAAACATCATAGAACGTGTTTAAAACAGATGTCACTTTAAAAAATATATTTTTTTAGATGTGAAGTCAAGAGGTGTGTCTCCGCATGCCTTTGGAATCATCTGTAGTCAATCGATATAAACACGAGAACTGTCATCACCATCTAACCATGCATGTAAATGTCTCCCCTCTAATTGATTGAATGTGGTTAAGAGACGGTGTTGTTCCGTTAAAATACCCAAACAGCACTGCACTGCAACATGTGTTTCATATTTATTGTTGTGACTTGAAGCAACTCTAAAAGCAGCACCAACACAATCATTACCCATTTAATCACTTTATTTTTTACTTCCAGCGGTATTTCATGAGGATCTTTTTGAAATAACGTGAATTGAATTAAATTAATGTGTGTAGGTGGCTTTCATTGTTGTCTTGTTTGTGAGTGACGAATACCTTTTGTAGTTTGTGAGGTCTCATGACCTGTCATCCGTGGAGGGTAACAATACTGACAAGTAATTAACACCCTGCCATTTATTGTCAGAATTGTCAGGACAATAGCACCTGTCTCATTGTTTGTGAGAAGAGGAAATGCTTATTTTTTATGAGAAATTCTTGAACAGTGCGGCAGCTGCTGCTCTCCGGAGGCCATACGTTGGATGTAATTAACACTGACTATTTGGTGCTCTGTATTATTATTATTATTATTATTATTATTATTATTATTTACTGTAAATCTCTTCCACCAGACCCTGGTTCAGATTGGAACAGACTGAAGCACTGTATATAGTTTGAGGGTAATCATGAGACATCCCTCTGCGTCTTGCGGAAGACGCAGCCAGAGTGAAAGTGCCAGCAACAATCTAAAAATAGTTACCCAAACATTGTTTCTTTGGCCTCTTGAATCAGTTTCTTTAAGAAATATTAAAACTATCCATTTTCTATATGCTAATCCTGCTATTGCGGATCTTGACCCTATCCCGGCCAAAAGGTGGACGACACCTTGGACTGGTCGTCAATTCATTCTCACATGTGGCTGTGTGGAAACTGAACCCTGTTTACCAGCACTGAAATCAGGCAAATGTAGCAATACACCACCAGTGACTCAATATTAAAAGTAATGCGTGATGAATCTGAAACCTTTTTGAACTAATTTTTGTTTTATGCCTTCATTTTGTTTCCTTCCATAGCTACCTTCCTGTCCAGTCTTGGCCACTATGAGATTGCAATTCCAGTGCGCGTAGGACCCAATGGAGAGACACTGCACACAAAAGCCTCTCATTACCACAGAAGAAGACGCAGTACAGAAGAAACAACATCGATTGACACCTCTGTATAATTGCATTATCATAAAGTAGTTATAAAATGTTGCTTTATGTTCAACTCTAACTTTCGTCCTTCTCTCAGCTCTACTATCAGCTATCTACGTCACGCAACAACTTCATGCTGAACCTGACGCTGCAGGGAGGCCTGTTAGCCCACCAGTTTAGGGTGGAGTACTGGAAAAGAGGCAGATTAGCCTGGAGTCAGCCTTATTCTCCCCACTGCCATTATGTCGGACACCTCCAGGACCAGCCGCACTCCAGCAAAGTGGCCCTCAGCAACTGCAATGGCCTGGTAAGAGTGCAAATTCCAAGTTTATTGATTTATTTTTTCTACATCACCAATATACAAAGTGTGGTTGAAAATGAAAAAGCCAAATCATTGAGGCATAAACAAAAACAAAAAATGATAAGAAACCCTTTAGAAACCCAATTTACAGCAGCAAAACTATGAAAGAGAGAAGTAGAAGAACAAAAGTATATATACAGTATATACAGACGCTCCCCAGCTTACGAACGAGATACGTTCCGAAGGATCGTTTGTTAGCTGAATTCGTTCGTAAGTTGCTTCAGTGCTATATTTTGTGTGGAATGTATGTTTAAGGCTTATATAAGTATGTTTAAGGTTTATATAAGTATAATAAAATTAAGTTTAACTTACTTTTGGAAGATGTACTCGAAGGCTTAAGAAGTTGAGGGTCCAGGAGAAGAAGATGAGGGTTGACGAGTATCTTCCTTGGAGGGTGTAGTAGAAACTGGCCGAAAGAAGCGATCTAACGACGATTGCACAGTTTTCTTCTTTTTCTCATCATAAATGATGTAGTAGCACTGTATAGCATCATTCATTTGATTTGCAACCTTTGTGCAACGTTCAACATTCGGGTCTTGCTGCTCGAAGAGTGCGATGGCTTTCTCTATGAGCGAAAACCCCTCGGCCAAGAGTTCCGTCTCGAACTTCTTCATGGGGACAGGCGTTTCCTCCTCCTTCTCCTCCTCTCACAGCGCCTCACGTCGGTATTAGCGGCAGAAAGAAGCACTACAGTACCTGTACTCGGAAAAAGTACAGGTACTGTCCATCCATTTTCCAATCCGCTTTATCCTCACAAGAGTCACGGGGCATGCTGGAGCCTATTTCAGCCATCTTCGGGCAGTAGGCGGGGGACACCCTAAACCGGTTGCCAGCCAATCGCAGGGCACACACAGACGAACAACCATCCACGCTCATACTCACACCGAGGGACAATTTGGAGTGTTCAATCCGCCTGCCACGCATGTTTTTGGAATGTGGGAGGAAACCGGAGTACCCGGAGAAAACCCACACAGGCCCGGGGAGAACATGCAAACTCCACACAGGGAGGCTGAAGCTGGAATCGAACTCGGTACCTCTGCACTGTGAAGTCGACGCGCTAACCATTGGACCACCGGGCCACCCATATATATATGTATAAAAGAATATTAAAAATGGGTGAGTGGGCGTGC
>CAAKHF010008187.1:27248-42255 GCA_901007745.1 Hippocampus kuda
GCTAATTTTAGTGTAAAAATTGAGGTTGAATGGAAACTACTTTAAAATAAGAACAAATTGTTGTTTTTTTAAAGATTCACACATTTACTGCCACCAATTTATCATTTTCTTCCTTGCATTTTTCCTCACATACGTGCGTCAGTTTCCAAATGTAAATTTGTGTCTGACTCACAGTGACGAATGAAAGCGAGCATGTTTTTGACTTTTCACTTTACCAAACACGGAGATGATCGTCTGTTACAGATAAGATCATTTCCCCTCCTGTTTGACAGCGGCAGCGGTGAACGACTCGCATCAATGATTTATAGCGGCCACTGTTCAGGCATGCGGCAGAGACAAAATAAAAAATCTTTCCCAATTCATCGCCCATGCATCTCTTGGGAAAAATACTTTTTGACTGAGAAACTTCCTGGAAGGAGGTCACTTGAGATTTCTTGTGAACACGTTCCGGACCAAATATTCAGTTTTGACATGGTTGGACACTGGTATTAGTCCCTGTAGATCAGTGCTTCTCAAGTATTTTCTGTTACGCCCACCCAAGATGAAGAAAACAATTCACCCCCCCTCCTCGCCATTCTCTGCTGCCACGATAATTATCGCTTGTCTATAAAATGGTCATAAGTACACTTCTGCATTACATTGTATCTTTATTAACATTAAAGGAAAGAAAAAAGAAATAAATAGTTCAATTTACAGCAAAAAATAACTAACATTGTTTTTTAGTCTAACAGAAAATAATTTAGATGCATCAATTTGCCTGCGGTGAAAAAAAAATTGTTTAAACCTTGTTGAAACAAGAATTTATTGCATCATTTGAATCACTGCGCCATTCTAAAAACAAAAATTAAATCAATCAATAAATCATAAATTCACATTCAGTTCAGCAATATTAACTCAGGAGCATAATCTATAAAACACTTTAGTCTACAAAACAAAAATTAATAAAACCACTTGTGCAGATTTTTTTTCCTCTCTCTTGTCCTTTTTGATTCAATAAAAAAAATGTATATGACACATGAAAATGTTGTTTAAGAACATAGGAGGTCAATTGAGTGAGTTTGTATTTGCAGGATATCCCAAAATTCATTCCATACTTTCTTTTTCATGGCTGGCCAAAAGAGAGCAGTGTTGCGAAATTGCCTGGCGAGAAGTTCTTTTGTCCCCAACTGCAGTCCGGTGATAGTTTGAGAAGCTTAATGGCTGTCAAACTGCTCCCATTGCATCTTGCAAATTACGCTAGTCATGTTGAGTTTTTCAAAAGCATGTAGTGAAAATCCTGCTACTTACCACCTTGGATGAAAACTGGGAACTCCTTGAAAAGGTGTTAGCTCAAAGCTTGGGAAAGTCCATCCAGACAGCTGCAATGAAACTCGTCATCACTTCTTTGAAAGATGAATAACTGTTCACCAGTACCAAATTCAGGTTGTTTCAATCAATCCAATGGAAGATATTGATTCTCAACAACCTGATTTGGATGCTTCACGTTGGAGCAATTTCATGAAAACTACAACTAAAAAAAAAAGCCACTCGTAAATAATTCACATTTTAATTATTCATTTGATACAACAGAAAGGTACCAGGATGGCCGAGTGGTTAAGGCGTTGAACTTAAGATCCAATCTAGTGGACTATAGTCCTTGTGGGTTCAAACACCACTCCTGGTATTAAAAAAAAAAAAAAAAAGCATCACTGAAGCTGAACTTGTGTTAAATATATTCTCCACACAAACATTTCCTGAATTTCAGTGAAAATGTTATCATCCTGATGACAAAATTCAGGGACATTCAGTCGCGTATTTCACTGAGGACTCGTCTGACGTGGTGGATGTTGGTCCTCTCCTAAGTGGCACTGACTGATTAGGTTCAGTGTTCAACAGCAATGATCATCTGGCTAATGTCCACATATTCTTAATGTCTTTGAGTGAGTCACTGTGTTGTGTGTTTGGACTTGTAGCTACAGAGGCCTCTTACGCACACTTTCCACTATCTCGGTTGAGACGCGGCGGTTTGTTTTACCCTGAACCGCCACTGATATTTGACGTACATGAGGTCTCCCCCGGGCCGTTGTCAAGCAGATACCGCAGGAGTGGCGGGCCTCCTCCTGAAAAAAAAAAAAACAAAAAGTAAAGTTCAAACAATTTACTGCTGCAGGCGTAATCATGAAAGATGCTTGAAACAGTTTCAAAGGTTTGGCGTAATAATTATTAGTGCATGCAGCGTCAACACAAAATGAAACAAATTCTCAGGTGTCTTTTGAGGTCAATAAACTAAATTACTAATGTAATGACTGGAACATCCTTATCGTTAGATGTGTAAGACGAGAACCTAATGAGCTATAAAAAAAAAGACTCATATCTATGACTTGCCTTGAGAATGTGCTTTCAAATAGCAAAATGCTATCATCCACTGATATGACTCAGCATGAGGACTCTTCACGATAGAGGGAGGGTGCATGGAGCTTGCGCAGTGTAAACGTTTCTTATCTTTGGGCTGCTTCCGGCGAGACTGTTCATTCTTTTGGTACTCCAGTACCATCATGTCAATTGTTCCTCCCACGCCGTGAGGTCACACACAGTCATCCCACCTGGCTGATATCAGCAAACATCCTTCCCTCCGGGCTCAAAACTCGTCTCCCACCTCCACAATGTTTTCCATTTGAATCACAGTTTTGGATCACTGAGAAGTGTTACGGCCTTATGCCTCCTTTGGCCTTTCTAACATGTATGCAGGTGTCTCTTGCCACATACTGTATGTCTAACCTACCTTTAAACATGGCCGATGTGTGACCAAGAGCTTGACTAACGGGCTTTCACACCATGTCTGCACTGTGCTAGAAAGCACGTGCACACTGTATATTGATAATGATCAAAAGTGTGGAATAAACTGATGTATACAAGAGACAATTGCATATATTGTTGCAGCATTTTGATTCACTTCACAAATTATAGCTCTCATTATGGTTATTTCTATATTCTCAATTTTTAATCTATGATTTACTCTATTAACGTACTGCAACCTTCAAGTATTGGGCAAAATTATGAAAAAAAAGAATGTTGCTTATACTGTAATATCATTGCTGCTAATTGCTAGCTGGCAAGATAGATAGGTAGCTTGCTAGCTAACTAGCTGACTAGATAGATAAAATGATGTCATGTTCAAATATTAATTTTAAAATGTCCTCAGGAAGAATGCAAAGATACACCCCAAATTAGATGTTATGACTACAAGGGGAAATTACATGGCGTATTATTTTTATTGTATGACTGGTATGTGTTAGTCTGCTGTAAATAGTGTTGTTGCCGAGAGGGACAGACAAGTCTCAATATGTTGCTCACTGAGTCACCTGGTGGTCACATTTAAAAATAACACAATGTGAAGCGTCCGTCTTCAACTGGACAGCTTGCAACCTGGGAGCTGCTATATAGAACAAACAGTATTGATTAACTTAAGTATACAGTAAGTGATGGTATGTATTTATTTATACAAATAAACATTGTCCGTTTATAAAGTGCCCAGGTAGTTTGGGCCTACACACATTGCCTGACACAATATAGCCTAAAACATCAAAGATATTAATAGCACATACGTATTTAACCGGGCGATTAAGCTTTTATTTGACCGGAAACGCCCCCGCCCCTGGCATGGCTGAGTATATGGAATATTTGTCCGCTGAGGTTGTGGAATGCATTTTTGTGCGCGTCTCGGATGTGACTGCAAAGAGCTGTGTGAGGTAAGAGACCCTGATCCGCCCAGCGAGTGCGCGAGTGTGCGCATCTGGCTTGTCATTGGTGCAGCCCGCGTCTCAGGAATGTCTCTCAAGCCTTCAAATAGGCTCCACTGGCGCCCTAACAGGCAGTCACTCAGTGCAATCGAACTCGAGAGCATCAATTGGAATTAAAAACAAAAAAAATCAATGAATAATAACCAATTTTGACTTGAGCTTCGAGAGACAAGTTGAATAATAACAGAAGGACATCGTTTTTGTTTTTATCCACTTCACTGTACTTTTGAAGGAACCTTCTTTTTTTCCAGGTTTGTAAACTTTATTCATGAACTTTTCTTCTCATATGACAAATTTAGGTGTGAAATGAAAGTGATATGCGATTTATTCTTGTGTTGATTTTAGCTTTGACTTGAGAAAAAGAGATGATGCTGCGTGGCATCTTTCTGTTGTTGATGCTTTGCATCTGCGAGGGTGCAATCCTGGCAGGTGAGAATGGCGAAAAATTATTTGAAAAATGAGTTCCATCAGCATTTCCTTTATATAATGTATTCAAAAATGCGTCCTTGTTCCACAGAGAGCCGTGACGACAACAGCGTTTACGACTTGTTCGATCTGGTGCGGGTAGACAAGAGGCACAATGGAGTGACTTTGGTCAAAGGGGTTGATCCGTACAGCCCGGCGTACAAGATTCTGAATGCAGAGCTGATCCCCCCAGTCCCTGATAGTTCATTCGGGGACCTTATCGATGCCATCCAGTTGGAGAGGGGCTTCATGCTCCTGGTCAACCTGAAGCAGTCCAAGAGGAACAGAGGAAGCCTCCTGACCATTGAGAAGAAAGACGGCTCGGGACCCGTGTTGGAGATCATCTCCAACGGCAAGGCCAACACTCTGGACGTTTTCTACTCCACCGGCAACCATCAGCAGCTGGTGTCCATCGAGGAGGCCCACTTAGCTACGGGACACTGGAGGAAGATCACACTCTTCTTCCAGGATGACCGCGTGAAACTCTTGGTGGGCTGCGATGAAATCAACGTGTCCGAGATGGACGAGCCCATCCAGAAAGTCTTGTCTCAGGAACTGGCGGACATCGCTAGGCTCAGGATTGCTAAGGGAGCAACTCGGGATAAATTTATGGTAAGGACTCAGTCGAAGTCTTCTCTTCACTGCTGCATATTTGTTTGGAATATGTGCGTTAAGTGTTGTGTCTTTATTATAGGGGGTGCTTCAGAATGTGAGATTTGTCTTTGGGACAACCTTGGAGACAATTCTGAGAAACAAGGGATGCGAAAATGGAGGTAAGGTTTCAGAGTATATCATTTCAGAGTATATTGGCTTTCTGGGCTGGGTTTGCTGTCTCTCCAGTTTAAGAGCAGATCTGTAACTTTTTTCATCCCGGGAACAGTTCCATAATTCATTTGTTATGTCCTAAATGATGATGGTCAAGCAATGATAAAAATAGAGGGCTACAAAAGTTCATATTATGAAAGCAACTGCAGTACAGGGTACAGAAACAGACTGAAAAAAGTGTCCCTAATTCTTGATCTGCATAACAATATTATTGATCCGTCGCATTGTCCTCCCACCTATAGCTGCCTTGACTGACGTCCTGACTCTGGAAAACACAATGAACGGCTCCAGCCCTGCCATTAGGGCCGACTACACTGGCCACAAAACCAAAGGTGAGACCTTCTCCAATATTTGGTGTCATTTTAATGTCCTACCTTTTACTTACTCGACCTCACGTGAGATTAAAAAGTAATGTGTATGACTATTATTAATTGTTTGAAAGGAGTTAAAAAAAATTGCCTGATTTGGTGTTTCAGGACAAATAGATTGCATTTTTTAAATGTATTTATGTATGACTCTAATTAACTATGCTAAGCACTTTGTGAGTCGTCTCTGTGGGGAAAAAAAAAAAGATATGGGTAGGAATCAGTTTTGGAAGGTGAAGTCATGAACTGGGTTCTCTCCAATTCAGATCTGCAGTCGTTCTGCAGCCACTCGTGCGAGGACATCGCGGGTCTGTTCAAGGAGGTGCGAGGACTCGGCATGGTGGTGAAGCAAGTGACGGAAGACCTGCGTAAAGTGGTGAGCGCCGCAGAAACGCTCCCTTGCATCCAAGTTAGCGCATTCCCACTGCCACTTGTCGCTGTCGTGGCGTCACGTGCCCAAGATCCTAATGAGAGTCACTACGTTGTTGATATTTGTATCGCTTCACTAGAGTCGGGTTGTGTCTTAATCATTATGTTGCATGGTGATTCATTTGTGCTGGAACTTTGGCAAAGTGAATGTTTTCCATCCTTGGTCCCCAGCTAGCACCCCTCCCCTACTCTCCCTCATTCTATTCCTGTTTTTTTGGGTTTTTTTCCGCAGTCTGAGGTAAGCGCCAAGATTCAAGATCAAATCAAGAACCACAGCAGCGTTTGCATCCACAATGGGATCGTACACAACGACCGAGACGAGTGGACCGTGGATGACTGCACCGAGTGTACCTGCCAGGTAAGCGAAGAAACAGTTGTCTTTCCTACTGCGTGTGCCAACACAATGTGAAGAGCTTAGTGAGGCTGCGGTGCAGATTTCCTTGAAACAAAACAAAAGCAAGCGTGGGGACAGTTAGGATTTATCTCAACAAAGCAGGAGTGTGGAGGTCCTGATGATACTCATGACGTTTTAAAACGGCAATACTGTATTCTGTCTCCTTGAATTAGAACTCTGCCACTGTGTGTCGAAAAATCTCCTGCCCTCTGATTCCCTGCGCCAATGGCACCGTGCCAGAGGGAGAGTGCTGCCCCCGATGTGGAAATCGTAAGTTTTCCTTGCTTCAAATGCAGTGACGTGAGTGCCTCAACTTATGAGTTTGAGTATAAATTAATGGAATTTCAGTTCATTTCACAGTGGAAAAGTCATTTGATAAATATACTGTATAAGAAAACAGAATTACGAACTCGGTCACGGAATGAATTAAACTCGAAAGTCAAGGCACCACTCAACTTGTTTGATTCTTGTCTCTCTTGTGCCAAAATATCATATTTCTAAACCATCTCCCCGGTTACAGCAAATGACTCTTCTGAGGACGACTGGTCCCCCTGGTCTCAGTGGACCCGCTGCTCGGTGACTTGCGGTCGTGGCATCCAGCAGCGTGGACGCTCTTGCGATCGCATCAACAGCAACTGTGAGGGCACGTCCGTCCAAACCCGCGACTGCTTCCCTCAAGAATGTGACAAACGCTGTAAGTAAGACTTCGTTTACGTTGGAGCTACTCTAGCGACGAAGGATGAGGAATGAATTGTGTATCTGGGTCACTCGCAGTCAAACAAGACGGAGGTTGGAGCCATTGGTCTCCCTGGTCTTCATGCTCTGTGACCTGCGGGGAGGGAGTCATCACTCGCATACGCCTCTGCAACTCTCCAACACCCCAGATGGGCGGCAAGGACTGCCAGGGAGCGGGACGCCAAACTGAAATCTGCCAAAAGAAACCTTGTCCCAGTAAGCTCAATTATTATCATCACAAATACTTCCCGAGTCTAGACGAACAAACTCATTGTTGTACTTTTTCAAACTTTCTCAGTCGATGGAGGTTGGGGACCTTGGTCACCGTGGGACACGTGCACTGTTACATGTAACGGAGGCATCCAGAATCGCAAACGTCTCTGTTCTGATCCTGTTCCCAAATACGGTGGAAAGGACTGCGTTGGCGACGCCACCATGTCTCAAGTGTGCAACAAACAGGATTGTCCCATTGGTAAGCACATCGAATGATCTCTGAATTATTGAGAAATTACATTTGCATGACACCAAACGATTTTCCTCTGCAGACGGTTGCCTCTCCAACCCATGCTTCCCTGGCTCAAAGTGTATCAGCTTCCCCGATGGCTCGTTCAAGTGTGGCAAGTGTCCGCTCGGCTACAAAGGAGACGGCATCACCTGCAAAGACGTTGATGAGTGCAAGGAGGTCCCCGATGCTTGCTATACGCACAATGGAGTCCATCGCTGTGAGAACACAGAGCCCGGTTACAACTGCCATCCGTGCCCTGCTCGTTACTCCGGTCCTCAGCCCTTCGGAAGGGGTGTGGAGCAGGCCACTGCCAAAAAACAGGTTGGAATTCCGACTTTGTACTTGTTCTTGACCAGGAAGTACAGTAGTTATTTCTGTTTTATTAAGTTTCTGAGATGTTTTGTTTTCAGGTTTGCAAACCACGGAACCCCTGCCAGGACGGTAGCCACAACTGCAACAAAAACGCCAACTGCATTTACTTGGGCGTCTTCTCCGAGTCCATGTTCCGCTGCGAATGCAGGCCGGGGTATGCTGGTAATGGCTATATTTGCGGAGAGGATACTGACCTGGATGGTTGGCCCAACTCTGACTTGCTATGTGTGGCAAACGCTACCTACCACTGCAAGAAGGTAACCTCAAACTACCACACAGATCCAAAAGGCCACAAATCCAGGATAAAAACACTCAACCAAACTGCTGATGTTTCTTTCCATGCAGGATAACTGCCCCAACCTTCCCAATTCTGGTCAGGAAGATCATGACAAGGATGGCCGCGGTGATGAATGTGACCACGACGATGACAATGATGGTATCCCTGATGACAGGGTGAGTAATCCCAACAGTGTATTTTATTGGTGTAACACGGTGCCTTCCCCACAGACCGGACGTAGCTACAAATCAGCTTTATGCGCACCAATAGAAATGCTAACTTTCCCCTTTATGCGCTTGCTTGTTTGAATAATGAACCAAACCTATACAATGTCATATATTCAAGTACATTTCCTTTTCATTTCCTTAGGACAACTGCCCGAGAGTGTACAACCCCTCCCAGTATGACGCAGACAGGGACGATGTTGGTGACAGTTGTGACAACTGTATTTTTGAGCCAAATACTGACCAGACCGACACTGACAATAACGGGGAGGGAGATGCCTGCGCCGTGGATATTGACGGTGATGGTAAGTGACCATTTTACAATCTCCACCGCGGTATTATGTTTCAGAGCTTCACAGGGTTTTGGTCCCGTCGGTTAATCCAACAATGTGCTTCAACTCAACAGGCGTTCTGAATGAGAATGACAACTGCCCATATGTTTACAACGTGGACCAGAGAGATACAGACCGAGATGGCGTGGGAGACCATTGCGACAACTGCCCTCTCGAGCATAACCCCGATCAGGTGAGGTCTGCCCTCGGCTTGCTGTTTTACGATATTCGTTTCTCCGCGTGGGCCAATGGCGTGCTGTGAAAAAATGTCAAAGATGTGTCTGGAAGCCATAGAGGCTATAAATTGACTTTATAGAAAGAGAGGAATGTGTCAGCTTCATCCAACTTTGAATCCAATGTGATTTGCGGAGAAAAAAGTTCTCGCTTGCATGCCTGAACACAAGGGTCTGCTTTGAAATTCCGTCCAGAAAATTGTTTCTCATACTAAAGAATAACAGTATCCCAGTCTTTGGGCCGTAAAACCAAGAATTCCTTTCTCCAACAGACTGACTCAGATTCGGATCTCGTGGGAGACAAGTGTGACAACAACCAGGACATTGACGAGGATGGCCATCAAAACAATTTAGACAACTGCCCTTACATAGCAAACGCCAACCAAGCAGACCATGACAAGGACGGCAAGGGCGATGCCTGTGACCACGATGATGACAATGACGGTATTCCAGATGACAAGGACAATTGCAGGCTGGCCTTTAACCCCGATCAGCTGGACTCTGATGGTGAGTTACTCCTTCAGTCGATCCTCTCACTTCAAAATGTATTTATTAATGTCTGAGCCTCATGACATATACATTTCATTTTAGGTGACGGACGAGGTGATGTTTGCAAAGATGATTTCGACCAAGACAGCGTCCTGGATATTTATGATGTTTGCCCAGAGAACTTTGCCATTAGCGAAACGGACTTCCGCCGTTTCCAGATGGTCCCCCTTGATCCTAAAGGCACTTCCCAGATTGATCCCAACTGGGTGGTCAGACATCAAGGCAAGGAGTTGGTACAGACCGTCAACTGCGACCCAGGCATTGCCGTTGGTACGAAACCACATATCCTCATGGCTCTTTAGGGATTTACCCACGTAAGACTTGGCAAAACCTAAACCGTCTCTTCTTCCGACAAGGTTTTGACGAGTTCAGCGCCGTTGACTTCAGCGGAACGTTCTTCGTCAACACAGACCGAGATGACGACTACGCCGGTTTTGTGTTTGGCTACCAGTCAAGTTCTCGATTCTACACAGTCATGTGGAAGCAGATCACGCAGACCTACTGGTCTCACACTCCCACGAGGGCGCTAGGCTACTCAGGTCTGTCCATCAAAGTGGTGAACTCCACCACCGGCCCGGGTGAGCACCTGAGGAACGCACTGTGGCACACTGGAGACACACCGGGACAGGTGAGCGCTCCATTCGGTATGACTCAAAGGGTCCTCTTAGATTCAAAGGTTGTAAGTCATTTTAACATTTGATGTATATTGATTGACAGGTTCGTACTCTGTGGCACGACCCAAAGAACATCGGCTGGAAGGACTTCACCGCCTACAGATGGCACCTGGTCCATAGACCAAAGAGTGGACTTATTAGGTAAGTTGTAAAGCCCAAGAAAGAAATCGTGACATCTTTTATTATTCAAAATGATCTCACCTGGTTGCTCTTTGCTTTTTAGAGTTGTGATGTATGAGGGCAAGAGAATCATGGCTGACTCTGGAAACATCTTTGACAAAACCTACGCCGGGGGGCGACTAGGGTTGTACGTCTTCTCTCAGGAGATGGTTTACTTCTCCGACCTTAAATATGAATGTCGAGGTAAGATTTAAAACGCTTATACAGGTCATTGCTTTTATGCCTTTGTAAAACATTCAACAAGAGACTCATCTGTTTCCAATTTCTTTCAGATGCATAATGCGATGAAGACACATCCTGGCAGAAGGACGTCTCCCAATTTGATGATACAAAACGGGCAATGCACGTTGGAGGAATGATGAGCAAGAGTGGTAGCGTGAGGTAATGTGACCTCAGAACTTGAATGCTGAATGAAAGTTCAATGATATATCTGCACCAAATTCATATTGCGAGCGCAGCTATGCTCAGAAGACTTTGCCCCCCCCCCTCCGCTTTTGCATCCAAAGGAGGCAGGGTGTGGGGCGGGGGGGCACATTTATTGCTTTGCACACCTGAACTTTGCTGGTATCCCTCTGCGGAGGAAGGATCAAAGAGAAATTCCTTCTTTTCATTTTCTTTTCATCCTCGAGCATTAATGTACATCTGCTGTGGACTCTAAGATACTCATTTTGAAGAAAGCAGTAGGAGAACTTTCTTTGGCTGGGGGAATATTCCCTCTCGAAGGAGCCATTGAGGGACCATGGACAGTTTGGAATGACTGTGATGAGATAAGATTGTGAGTGTGGTTTGAGTGAATGTGCACGTGTATCAGCTCCCAAAAGTCTCAGAAAAAGGGCTGTTTTTTTTTTTTTTTTGTGGGTTTTTTTGCCATTCCATTCACCCTCCCATCCAAACCTAATTATTAAAGGTCTTTCAACAACATAGGGATGGCCAAACAGGAGAACTTCTCAGGTTAAGAGCACAAAAAGGAGAGCACAGGGCCCAAAGCAGGTATACTCTGCAATGCTTTGGAACGATGATTTTTGGCAAATAATATGTAGTGTATCGATTTATCTTTTCTGACGCGATCAAGGGATTAAATCGAAGGGGTAAGGCATAATTATTGATTATCTGGAATTGTGTGGGAATTAATTGCAGCTTGAGGTAACTGAGTCAACACGGAGCGCGCTGATGCAGCCAACAGCGGTGCTGTTCAGTTGCAAATACTTAGCTGTCTGAAAGGGGTGAAATGTGACGTCAGCTACGGGAAGCTGAGCTCCATCCGCGCTATGACAACGCCTCCTGGCAGCAAAATTCTGCTCAGTATCGTAACACAAGCTCAGAATTTCCCCTTTCAAAATATTGATATGTCTACACTCCATTAAATGACCGGTCTTTGTTGAAAATTAGATTTTTTTTTATTTTTTATTATATATACTAAAATCTTACCCTTCCAGTGAATCAGCATTAGACCCCAGACCATGTATGCGTTGCCACAGCATGCATTAACTCGTGTGCCGGAGCTTGTGTGTATATTTCTGACAAAGGAAAAACAAAAGGATATCATTTAAGTACAATGATTACCTCATGAATGGTTTTTGTATTGAGGCCAGCGATGGACAAACAAATCACTTTTCGTAGACCAAATTGATTGGCTTCAGGTTACTTTTTTTTTTTTTTGCAAGACTGTACTATCAGTCATGTGCTGTATATAAGATATTTTTCTAGGGGAGGAACACAAAAAGAAGCCCAAACAGGAAAAAAAATAAGGAAATGTTGTCTTGACTGTGTTGTGCTGTGTGTATTTTCCAGTGCCTTTGTTTTGATAAATTATTATGTTGAAGTTATGTCATTTGTGTAGATATATGCTATTTAAATAATTTATCTCAAAGCGTAGCCTCGTGGGAACGCTTTTGTTTGTATAAACTCATTTGCACACTGATATGAGGATGTCTTTTTTTTTTTTTTTTTGATGATGCTTTTCCATAAACATTTGTACCAAAGTTTTTACGAAAAAAAAAGAAAAAAAGTGCTGTTTATACTTGTACTTATTTTGTTATATGTCAAAAGGAAAATAAACGCTTCCAGAAAGAAGCATCTCTCGTCACTTGTGGTCTGTATTTCGGGCGCCTGTGAAACAAAAAGTTGAACAGTTGGATGGATCGTTCAGGACCCTGGATGTTATATTTACTTTTGATTGAGATCTCGTCCTTACAAAAGCAAAAGGGAGTCGAGCAACGCTGTGTCAAGCAACTGGAATCCATTAGTCAGGTCTGCTGATAATTCAGAGAAAGGGAGTATCCTTGGGAGTCAACAGCAGGAAAACTCGCCATGAAATGTAACCCTCTTAAATAGCACATTCATACAGATATGATTACACATCACGCAGGCATCTCTTTCAACCTTCCGAGCGTTGCATGTGATCAGCAGACGTCGAGGAATTTAGCACGCCGGAGTGATGAATTCGCTCGCTTTAGTGCCGTCAAAATTTGACTTTCTGTGGAGCGCCGTCGTTGCGAGGAATGTGCATTAAAATGAGTCACAATCCAATGCTGCTTTTTCACCACTCAGTTTGAAGTGGAATGTGAAATTATACATCTGGAAATTGCCTAAACTACCCTGCACTGAATGCATCGGTGGGAACAAGACAGAGAGGACATTAGAACCGATGACAAACAAGAGCAGACGTTTCCTCTATTTGCTATTAAGCATCCTTTATCATGCTTATAATTTTTTTTAATTAATTTTTTTTTTTTTAATCTAAGACAAGACTGAGGGCAACAAGAAAACAGACTGCTCCAGCTAGTACCCAGTGTTGGCTATGATAAATCGCAGAAATAAGTGATTTCATTCAGTTGGCATGCATCACACCTCGTTCAATAACGTTTCTGGTTATGTCCCACGTGTCCCTGCACTGTGTGATTGTCATTGGTTTGCTTTTCAGTCCCAGTTCATGCAGTCATTTTAAGCCACTCATTGTAGCAGCATCATCAATAGCTATGTAGGTAGGACATCGAGCCAGATGGCATGTGGTAGGAAGGATTTCCTCAGCATTTAGGTGAATCAGGACAGTGACAGGCTGAGGCCTGTCACTGAAGCAGCTCTTCTGTCTGGAAATCGTGCTGTGCCGTAGGTGCTCTGGATTGACCGTGGTGTGTTAACAGTGTCCTTTCTGCCACAGATATCACTTTGTCCGGACACTGTGCCCACGACGCAGCCCAACTCGGATCTCAGAAGCATCCTTTTCTTGACAGCGACACAACGAAAACTATGTACATGAGGGTGCTCGTCACCGCAGACTGGTTGAACATCTACAGCGTCAGGTGGCTGTCCTTTCCTGGCATCACCGTTCGCAGTCTAGACTATCATCTAGCTGAACGCAGAGGTATTTGTCCATCTGTGCATTCTTAACACTGTCACCATTTAAACAAACTGGGTCAGGGTGAGAGCACGACCAGTTTCCTGGTCTTGTTGGGGTTTATGTGAAGGTGGTTGGAGTCATACCTCCGACACTCCTTAATCAATGTTGGTTACTGTTCGTCCTATGCTAGGGGTGTCAAACTCATTTTTGTCGTGGGCCAGATTTTAGATTCCATTGGAGGGCCGTTATGACTGAATCCATATAAAGAAGTCAAGAATAATGTTTTATTCACCTATTGTTTAAGATTCTGGAATGAGGGGTTTGAAAACAAGAACATGCTTACAGTATCACTTTTATTTATTACAAATGAGAATTTGAAATTTTGGTAGGGATTTTAGTAAGCATTATGAAAGTTGACATCTTGCTTTCGCGGGCCGCATAAAATGATGTGGCGGGCCAGATCTGGCCCACGTGCCTTGGGTTTGACACCTATGTCCTATCCACTCCTGATTTAGCCCACAATCAAATTGTCTTCTGCAAACCTCCCCCGTGGTGCTAACCAAACAGTCCAAACCTACAGTACCCTCGACTTATATAGTGGAAGGTCAACCTGTCAATAGTAATCCATAGCACTAGGGCGGGAACTCACACCCATCTCAGCCTTCTTGTTCCCTGCCTAACAGAGACTGAATGAGTTGGAAGGCGAAGTCTAGAAATGTAGTCCTTATACAACCATGGTCTCCATCCTAGTAAGAAAGGTCTTGGTAGAGTAATATACACACTACCGCGACTCGAGGGCAAAGTGGAAATGCAGTCTGAGGTGGTGTTCCACTCTTGTCCAAAGTCAGACCTGTGACCAGGATTAGGACAAGCACGATAGAAAATGGATGAATGAAATAACTTTTGCCAATAGAAAAGCATCAATAGGAGGTTTGTGCGCAGCAGGTATGGTGCAGTGGAAGGTTTGGCCAAAGTACCCCAGACAGTCGAAGAATGCAGCATGTCTCTTTACATAGACATTAACGCTGACTCATTCTTGCCATGTTTAGCTCATCACTGTTTAACCACCTCAAATATGCCATAATTTGTGAAAATAGGCAAATCGTACGTGTGGAATAGTCAGACAAAAATGTGTTTATGTTTTGGTTCCTGGATTGATAATGATGCAAGATTAGAACATTTAGCGAGGCTCTCGCCAGGGTCCGATTTCGTAGGCTCCACCTGGCTGACATGTTTTCAGTTCGCAGGAATGTGAGATTATTCCTACTGTCGGCACAGGGTCACAATGTGAGGTGAAGAGTGAGATAAACGGGGGGCGGGGGGGGGGAC
>CAAKHF010008187.1:42275-55022 GCA_901007745.1 Hippocampus kuda
CTGCCCCCAAAAAAAAATAAAGAAAATGAGTGCAGGAATAAAAAACAATTCAGTTGTTGGTATGACAAAGTAGTCCAGGAGAGACCATCATTGCTTTTTACTAAAAAAACAAAACAAAAACAATACATTACACCAATACAAGTGTGGGAATTTATCTCCAGTGAATGCATGGAGGGACCTTTGATGAAAAGTTGGTTAAATACAGCAGCTGGAGTCAGGTGTGTACATGACATCTGATCTATAACTTTACATTCAAAAAGACTCGACGTATCTAGGAGACTGTGAATCACTCCGATTTTTACGAGTTACAATTGGATATTGTGACAGTGAAATGAATACACTCGGCCAGATCTCTCCGTTACGCTTGCTTCGTACACCGGAGGTCAGGAAGCGTGATGTCAAACGATGGCGCGCGCATGTTTGACGGACATCTTGACAGCGGGGCCCTTCGTGTGGAGGAGGTCCACGTTTGCGTCAAGATTCTGGCTCTGTCTCCGTCAGCTCACAACCATCCAGCAGGCAAAGTAACTGCTCCTCGCTGAGGCTCTCCGGCTCGCTCTGTGCACAGACACAAGTTTATCGAGTATGTTATATAGAGAACTTTTATGAGTTTCACACGAGCCAGACTTTTACAAGGACTCCGACACATTCTGTGAACGGCCAGCAGTCAAATAATACATCTTACATGCCTGTTCTACCTTACAACTAGAGTAGATGCCATTTTCCATCTTATTTCAGCGTCCTCCTTCGAATGCGCTCCCTCGACAAACATTCTTCACCGGGCATATGCTCAGCTTTTGAATAATGACCACAAACTGTTCGTTGATGTTGGATGACCGAGGATAGCAGTAATAAGTTTATTTATCAGAATAATGTATGGCAGCAAAGTGGATGTTCCTTTTTCGTAATCCAAGGAAAACAACGTTCCAGTTGATGGAAGGCTTGTTAGCGCTTGGATTTATTTGAACTTAAATATTTGACTCCACTCGAGCAGGCCTCTGGCTGTGCACGTGAGTTTGCTTCAGGCATCAGCGATGCGGCCCAACATGACTGAACTGGACAATCACAAACAAATTACAGTCGGTGACTCACACCTGTACACCTGGTGAGTGACCCTTGCGTCACTCCAATGGAAAAAGTGTGACTTCTGGTATTTTCATCGGGAAAGAATGTTTGAGGGCACCATATATACTGGACTGGATTTTTAAAATTTTATTTATTTTTTATTATTAACCAGTGGTACGATGGATCTCGATGAATTTTTGTTACCAAGCTCTCATGCATTTCGGCGACAGAGACTCTCCATGCTTTGCTTTTTTACCACAAGTATATTTCGAATTAAAAATACAGTTCAGTATTACTGTCTTGTAAAACTCTATCTATCTATCTATCTATCTATCTATCTATCTATCTATCTATCTATCTATCTATCTATCTATCTATCTATCTATCTATCTATCTATCTATCTATCTATCTATCTATCTATCTATCTATCTATCTATCTATCTATCTATCTATCTAGATAGACTGTACATACTGATTTAGAACAGTTTGGTGGTGGCTGGATCTCACTCTGTACCTGGAAACTTAACTTTTGTTGTGAAAACTGATGTGATACATGTCATTTTGATTCAACAAATTTTGTACAAATTTCAAATCATTACAAAACTCGTCACCGACAGTCAGCCACTTAAGACTACTAGTTGCAGAACCCCGCACGATGCAGTTCAAATGCTTTCAGCCACATCACTTGGCGTCCGGCGGGCCTTAGTTTGTTCAACACATGCTATGAAGATGAATTTAGTTTGTTAGTTACAGTTGTTCATTAGTGTAGTTTGTGAGTCATTTACTGTACTCAGTTTTTACATTAGTTATTTTGTTCATTGGCAGGCTTAAAACCTGGATAAAAAAAATGGGTCTGCTATATCAGGAAGGGCAGTCAGCTTAAAAACTGTGCTGATACTGTAGTTAGAAACAAAAAATATAAAAAACAAAATAAAAAAGTAAAAAATATGAAATAGTGAGAAAAAAAAAAACTATTGACTCATTTTTTTGTTCAACACTTGGGCCTACTCCACAACTGTATTGTACTGTATATTGGTGATGATGGTGGCAATTGAAGAACTAAGTATTTTTTGAGATGGCACTTAGTGTAAAACATTTGACAATCAATTTCGCTCACCTGGCGTGACGCCCGTGCACGTTTTTACCGCCACCCAACTGAAGCAAAAAAAAAAAAAGAAAAAAGAAAAAATCACATTCCTGAGTCTCATCTATCCCAACAAGCTGCAGCTAATACTCTTCATCGATCAAGTGCACGCTGCCCCTGAGCGGACCACCGTGTGAAAGGTAGAACAGTTTTCACGTGTTGATAGACATCTCCACCAGAGGATCCTGCCCCTCGCTCTCACTATTCCACAATGTAATGACAGCCTTCGGGTCATGGAGTCTTGGCTTGTGTTAGCCATTTATGACCCCCTCAATTACCCAGACACTGTATATCATTTTCTCCACAGGCACGAGTCCACAGGCCCCGGGGGATGCATTCCAGTCTCGATGATCCCCCCCCCCACCGCCCTCGAGGCACTGCCACGTTTTTGTCTTTCGACACGCAAGGTGTACCGTGGACTTGACCTTCAATACTCAAAGGCAAAAGGTTTGCTGGATATTTATTTTCATTCTTCCAGTATTTGTATTTCACTACAAAGTAATGAAACTAAAAAGCAATTGAGAGAAAAATGTGTTGACCTCTATTTAAATGGTTTGTGGTCCACCATTTTATTTAAAAAAAAAAAAATCGAAACTTCCAGCCTTGTAGCTCGTTGTCAACACATTCCTTTCATGAATAATTTTCAAGTTGACCCATTTGGAACTCTGGCCACGCAAATATGACATCAATTGGCACGCTGAGACATAAAACAAAAGCAGTGTGTCAAATTGATATGTCACTATTTTCACTCTCTGAATAGGGCAATAAAGTATCCCACTGACTGGGCTTGAAATTCTTTTCAACAGTGCCAGTTGTCCTGGCAATGGAGAAGGTCTCCAAGTTTAAGGAGCGGTTACATGACACCGTTTTAACCTGAAAAGTTTCTTGTTGTGACCGTTCGTTTGAATGACAGCCATGTGTTAGCGCACGTCCACAGAACAACAAACTTGAAAGCCTGCATAGTGTGTACAACAACCCTCGATCACATGGACGTGTACACAAAAAAAATGATGAAAAACTAGTAGTATGACTGGGGTTGTGGGCACATTGGTCTGGGAAAAAAAATAACCATTAAATAACTTTTATAGACGAGATCCTGCAAATTCGCAGCATCCGGGTCATAACAGAAGGTTCCCATAATATGCGCGCCTCTGCTTCTTACAAAAAGTTTGACCCCAACATTCTGTGCAGTTTCTGCAGGGCAATGACCCGGAAAATGGGCTGATATATCCTGCTCGAAGAGGCAGTGTAAAAGGTCTCTGGCCTGGGCGTGCCTCAGCATCACCCTGGTTGAACTTGGAGGTGCCCAGAGGGAAGTTCGTGCATTTCCTGGTCAGACGGCTGTCCTATGACCCGAGCTAAGTGGAAGAAAATGCTTGGTTGAATGGACCGCATTACTTAAACAGTGGTGCCGTGATAAACAAGTTTTGTAATACGTTCTGGGACAAAGCTTGTATTTCAGCTCAACATAGTTTAAAAAGGGCATTTTGCGCCGTTGTGGGTAGAAACAGTCGACTTGATATGCATAAAATAGATAATAGTAATAATAATGCGTTCAATTAATTGTTTCTCCAATGATTCAGAGGGGTCAAAACATGTTGTCATAATTAAGAATTATCTGAATGCACCTTGATCAAATCCACCAAAATCATGTTACATTACCTGCGTCAATACTGAGAGGTGGTATCAACAAGCATAAAGTTTAGTTTACTTACAGCCACCAACCAAATGGTCAAGGGCATGTTTCAAAGGAAACACTGTTGATAAGCCAGGAACACCCAGCTTGGTACACAGAAATGAACCAAATTCTCAAATGAGCGCATCAAAGCTTGTGTCAGTATGAAAATCAAGAAATGCCAAGGTTTTACTCTTGGGTGCAGCTATGTTATGTATGAATAGATTTCTTAAACATAATGAGTAGAACCGCAAGAGCTGATGTCAGCCACAGCTCACACCCAGACGCTCACACACAGACTTGCCCAGCTCGCCGACATTACAAGCCACCTGATATTTGCCACACGGATACTACAATAAGTAATTTTGATATACGGTCTGCTCACAATTTTTAAAATGCATTTTCAATCAGTTGAAAATGTATTTTAATGAGTAGAAATGTTGAATGTGTGTTCTTATATCTAAAATTTTCATTTAGTTTCCATTTTTACTTAGACGACTCATGTTGGACATTAAACTTCCTGCGGAGATGGAAAAAAACCGATAAGGATTTTTTTTTTCTTGCGCCGCTGTGACTGTAAAAGAAGTTGACCTCTTCTCCCCCGTTCCTACGTATGTTGCTTTGTGTCTGTCTCCTGTCTACAGAGCGGGCTAATTTTAGAAAAGCCTTTTCAACAGCTCTCAATGCAGGACTTTAAAAGTCTGTGCTTTCAATTCAGACCAAAGGAGAGAAGGAGACCGTGGCACGTGTTGGAAGTTTCCAAAGAAAACACACGCCATGTATGTTCTTCCGGATCGCACCCTTATTCCACTGTAAGTTATCACAGACAGGAACAACTATGTTGAGTCTAAAAAGCTCAACAAGGAGACAGACGAAGCAGCAGAAGATAACATTTTAGTGGCCTTTCTCTCTGTCTCATTGCCCCAATTCTCCAAGCATCCCAATAATATTCCCTTTGAGCTTTTTCTCTACCACTTGGTAGCCAGAACCAAAACCAGAACCAGCGGTCCCCGTTGTTTTGTGTCCAACAACGAGACACAAACCATATGAGCAGAGACTGTGTTTTTGTATTTGGCTCTCATGAGTGAAGTCATTTGTCTTCCCACCTCCGTTGCTGGTGAGAAACTATTTAGTTGTCTGTTGACCCAAGGAATAGACGGTGACCTGAAGCTATCCAGTCTCACTTTGACAGCGGTATGTCAAACGCACAGTAGTTCAGCAAAAGGACCGCTCACTGTTCAGCTCCTGTACACACACAGGACGACGCAGGTTGGCTTGACACAAATTGTGAAGCCGCTCGGCTTTCATGGTCACTGACTCGAGTCGAATAAGTCAACTTAATGGTCCAACACACCCCTGAGTCCACTTGTACTCGGTTCACAGGGCAATATTCGATCCATGTGCTCCCCTCAACACATGTGGAATTTCTTACAATGAAGGCCAACAATGTTTTCTTCATTAGCAAACTTATGATATCATCCAACTTGGAAGTATGTCAAGTGTCAGGATGATGGGATGGGTTTTGGGTACCACATTTTCTGTCCAAGTGCACTTATTGTCCAGAGGCTCAGAACCACCTTGTCCTCACTTGACCTCAGCATGTGAGCAATATTTCACCACAGGAATGATCCTTTCATAAAAAGTGGCTTTCCGTGCAGCAGAAAGATGCACATAGTTTCGTTAATGGCTCTACGTGTGCTGCGGTCTTTGCTTTCGTTCAAAACAGACTATGATAGAGTACATTACAACCACCGCAATCCACTGGGCTACCCCCCCTTGGACTTTTGCTGTGTCAACAAAATAACTATTGCACATAAGCGCCGCAATGACCTGTGAATTGTATGTAAAAAATAAAAATAAAAATCCAAAAAGATCAATGATGATTGGAATAATTAAGATCTTGGGCAAGCAGACGGGGAGGATGCTGATTGCTATTTTGATTTTTGTTGTCACCTTAATGTTGAGTTAACGTAACCATGACAGCGCAGGCCACTATTTGAGCATGTTGTTGGCCGTGTTTTTCTTGCCTCGATTATAATTACTTGTGTTTCATGGAATGTGTTGTTTTCTTGCGTCCCATGGGTCCACCTGTTGTTAGCCTGGTCCCTTGTGTCAACCAAAACGCTTCCTCAGCAACTCATGCCTTCTCCAGATGTCCCCCCGCTGTCTCGTCAGTTTAGTATTTAGCCCTCAAGCTACAGTCTGTGTTTGTTGTTTTTGCTTCCATTCTTGTCAATTGTTACATTTTTGGTCTGCTATGTTCTCCTGCTATGTTGTGGTTTATGACTTTGAAATTTGTTTTTCTGACTTTTGTTAATTTGGTACTTTTGATCAATTGTCTTTTTGTTCTTTGAAAATGAATTATCTTTGGAGATTATTCCTTCTCTGGCTCTTCTTCTTGCCACCCTTCTTCCGACATGTGGTCCATCTTTTTCACTTCAATGCCACCAAAAAAAACCCCCAAACAAACAAAAAAGAAAATTTGTAACAGAACAGATACAGTACAGAGTGCAAATTGTTCTGGAGTATTCATGTACTGTCATTTCTGAAATTGCTGATCAAAACTGCAATGATCTGTATCGAGGCAGATTTTCATATCCATCTGTTGTATAGAATCTCTTTAGATTGCGTTGGTTTCCCTAATATTTTGACTTGTTGGTTCGTATCTAAATACAGCGAAATCATATGCATTGTACGGTCTGACTTATGGAAGCAAAGCTCCATGATTTTGGTTGACAACAGAAAATCAGTGCAAACCATGACAGTATGATTAATGATGTTGGGCTAATTATGAGCAAAACACTCTTTTGGAAAACGTCCCACCTTACTGTAAATGGCCGAATTGTTCTTCCTTTTTCCAGTTGATCTAGGAGCACAGCCAGATGAGTTTGCAGGGAAGCTAACCTCGTAAGGTCAGTCCTTGGAAACTCCTTGGAATTCTCCTCTTTCTGGAATTGTTTGCTTTTTTTTGGGGGGGGGGGCGTTGACTATATTTTCCAGAGGAATATTTTATCAGTGACAACAATGGAAGAAATGCCAAATCATGCATTTAGTTTTCCTAGAAAGGAAATAAATCAACTATGCTCATGTTTGATCGACTTCAAATCCAATAATGTGCAAAACCAGCTCCACTAATGTTTTTGTTTCAATGTAAATACTGTACTGTATTTTTCGGACCATCGGGCAATACTTAAAATCCTTGAATTTTCTCTGCACCTTGTGATGTGACGTATGCGTCAATATCAACTACTTCCTGCTTCTGCATACGGATGAGATTCATCAAGACACTGTGAATGAAGACGTTTGTCTCAATATTTTTGTATTTTTGTTAGAATGATTTCAGGTAACATTGTGACCTCGTGGTCAGTGTTGAGGTTTGGGCGTTGGAAGCCCCCTATCCTGCCAACGGCCTCTCGCCCAATGTGAAGTGGTGTCGGACTCTCACTTGACACTCCAACAAACCCGAGTTCATAATGAGGACAAAGGCTATGGAAATTGAAGGATTGAAATACTTGAATGTCAGAATATGGTTTCCTCCCTCCAATCCAAAAGGGGCACAGCCATACCATCGGAGTTTAGGGTGTCAGTCAATTTACATTTCAGCACTCACTTATGGTCACAAATATTGGCTGGTGACTGCAAGAATGTGGCTGAAGATGCATACGGTACGAAGAGCTTCTTCCGTCATGTGGCCCGCTCTCCCCGAGCACAATATCGGTGAAGAGACACGGATTTCCACATTGAGCATTGATGCATCTTGTAACTGGGACTAAATCCAAGTCAATGTAGGTCAAACATTTTTCATATCAACATTTATCGCTGATGTTAAAAACAAGTCATCAAATGTAGATTGTTTACAACCAAAGAGGCCAGCTGCTGAGTTCACTTGCTGTTCATTACAGGGCAGCCTCGCCGTAAGTCGACGCTGTCATATAGCAGGGTTCTGCTTAAAGAGTCAGTGTGGCGCCAACAGACGTGTGTGTATATATAAAGATATTGCACGTGACTCTTATCTAAAACGGATGTTGCAGACTAATAAAACCCACGACTGGATTAATTGTTAAAGCTATTCCAGTTAACTCCGGGCGGAAGGCAGATAACACCCACTAAGTCGCAGGGCACATTTAGAGACAAACAACCATTCACGCCCACATCCACACCGTCACTGAGTGGGAACCGATCCCAGGCTGCCCGCACACAAGTCAGTTGAGTGTAACTGCTACACCATCAGTGACCCTGCTTGTAAAACAAAATCATCTAAACAATTAAAAGAAAGGTGAATTTGATAGCCGTGGGTGCTAATGTATTCAACTGCAAAGAGTTTCGAGAGTTGTTGTCAGGATACGACTACAGGCGCTGATTTTAGCTGTTTGGTTGATGAAGAATTGTTACTTCTATTACAACGTGCACGGGATGTTCAAAGGAGACTTTTTTTTTTCACAATTTGAAACAGTTTGCAAGTGTTTTTTATAAAGCTCTCAGATTCTTTGGGTAAAATTTACAAAGGGTGAAGAATTATAGCACGCCCATCATCCAGTTGTTAAATGTGGTTGAAAATACTCGGTTTGGTGGGTGTGGCTCTGTGTCATTCAAATGCTATTTACAGCTTTTCTTACCAGGACGTCCAGGGACAGTACTTGGAATTGTGATGTAGTCAGGGCGACTCCGTGTTGCCAACTGTGTGACCCTGTTTTTCAAAAAGGCTACAAGCAACAAATCCACTTGACTGTTTTTTTGGGGTGTGATTAGTAACTTGTGGAGACTCAGACTCCCTCCTAACTAGGAAATGTTCGCCCGTCCCGGTCCAGACTGCAGATGAATGGAACACGCAAAGCCTCCACTGGTTAATTTAACTTGAACCAATTATCTCCATAACACATAGCCTTTGAGTGACTCATATGGGCTGTTTGTATTTTTTTTTGTCATTCTGCCCTTCAATAATGCAGTCGGATGCTTTAGTAATTGTTCCAACTTGTATCCTACGTGTCACATGACTGTTGCAACTGCTTGAACAGTGAGGCTGAAGCAGACTAGCACAAATACTCTTCATGGTAGCATGACCATCTATGAGGCGTGTTATGTTGATGTGTCCAGTCTACTCCAAATAACACTTTGCGAAACTGCTGTCTAAGTCTGTAACTTCCAGATTTAGTCGCAAATGTCCACAGCATCAATAAACGGTGCTGTGGTGAAATAAACTGACAAAAAGACCTGTACACGTCATTGACATACAGTAGATTCGTGCCTATGTGGCGGCCATCTTGGCAGGGGCGACTTTCCGATCAAAGGCAATGCATGGACATTCGTGGCGTGCATGTTAGCAACGGCGGCTGTCCCATTGAAGTAAGGGACGGCATAGGCATTAGCTTAGCATCGTCGCGGCTCAAAAGGAGCACTTACCTATTCGTAACTATGGCTGTATGGACTTTTAGTGTTGCAGTGTGACAACTCACCCGGTCCGAGACACAGAACGATATTTATCTGTTAGTCTTGACAACACGAACGTCGTGAATGACAAAAAGGTCGTGTGGTATGACAAGGCCATTTGTCCATCTGCGCATTTTTTTCATCGCTTCTGCACTGGATCTGTTAGATCGTGCTCGTATAACTATTTTTATAGGACAACATGTGCGATATAATTCATAATAAATGTAGTAAAAGTGACATCGTGATTAAATTACATCATCACACATGCAAGAAAACTTGCAGGATGGCTTTCACACATTACAACATAATAAATTTGAGTCATGACTATTACACAATCAACTTTATAGATCTTAACAATTTGGGAGGAAAATAGGCCCCCCTCCGAATTAAGAGAAATAAATCTTCACAAACAGATGAACCTTGATGCGCTAAGTGGGACAACCTTTAGTGGTGGTCCACAGGAAAGTGACACCAACTTTCTGAAGACAGGAGCAGTTAACTGACTGCTGGGTGGAAACAAAAAACCTCAATAAAGCCTGGGTTAGGTTTTGGTTGCATGTCATAATGTCTTGTTTGAAGTAAAGCTGTGATTGCTAGGTCACCGTTTTTATTACCCTTTTCAACTTTTATGTTCATATTAGTCATTCGTCCATCATGCCAGAATGAAAGCATGTGTTTGATTATCCAAAAAAAATTGCTTTTTTTGGAGGGGCAAATTGCAGGCTACTCAGGGGATGCTTTATGGAGGTCAAATGCCACTCGTGGATGAAAAAGGGGGATTTGTTCTCAAAGACCACCAAAGCCAAATATGGCCTAATCTTCCGGGAACATTGTTTGTCGTCCTAATAGTTTTTCTCCTTTTGTTTTGAAAGCGTTCCCGTGGTGCTGTCTGTAGCTACAGTGTTTGGAGAGAGAGAGAGAGAGAGAGAGAGAGTGGCCCTTCTTTGGAACTCAAATGAAGGGAGCTAAAAGCTGACTGGGCTCCAACCGGTTTCCAAGGAGCAAGCTCGGACATCGTGTCTCGACTAAGAATGCCAAGACGGCACGAAACGGTACGTTGCACAAGAGGGCACCGATGGACCCTCCTTTTCTTTGGGTGTTTGCACTGACCAAAGCAAACTTCACAATCGTAAAAAAATGTAATGAATCTTGAGTTTGCTGCAAAAGGATAAAAAAAAAAATGAGATCAAGGATGCAGTGGGCTTGTAGTGACACAAATGCTGCACTGTTTATCATCATCCTCACTGGATATGAACTTTGTGCTTGTTATAATTTGTCATGTATGTGCATGAGATAAACAAAGAAGGGTGTTCTAATGAGAAACACAGGTGGTGTGTTGATAAAGTGCATTTTTGTGTTGTGAGTGTGTGAGAAAACATGGCGGCTGCCAACTCACTGTCATCTCCTGGTCCTGGCCCAGAAGGTCCAGCTGCCGTTGGATCTCCAGGAGCTGCTTCTCCTGCATCCTCCTCTCCTTGATGTCCTGCAGGACCTTCTCTCCTGGCTGAGGGTCCCCATCATGCCTCAGGTCAATGTCCGAGGCACGTTCCTGATAGACGACAGACACACGATCGATTGTCACTCAGAGCCAAGGGAGTCGACGAGCATATGGACGTATTTGGGCACTGTCCTAGAATCGCACTCCCTGCTGATGGCTCTCACATTTGGGAGTCCATCCATGTAGCAGTTCATCATCATTAATTTGAGTTGAAAGATTGAAATTGCTTCAAGACTTGAGCGATGCGCATTGCTGTGGCTCGGCCGCTGCTCAGCAAAGAATCACATCAGGTACTCACACGAGAAGCATACCATGGCCGTAACCTCACATAAACTACACGTGTGCTCTGGGCTGACTAAGGCATACTGTGGAAATGGCGGGAGAGGACACTAATAGGGTCCTATTTTCATACACACACATGCACTTTGCGCATCTTCATTTTCGTGCCGAGGCAAATCTTATTTACCATTTTTGGGGGATTTGGCAGGCCGAGCTACGCCTCGCTAGGCGTTCTGACAGACTTGAGGGCGCTTCCTTTTTCACACTCCCGGCGCACCTGACAATTTGGTGACCGAAATTGAACTACACCAGATTCAAACATGTCTAAATTGTTGGCGCAGGTGGTGTAAACGTCATTTTGGTGGATTTGATACAGGCGCGGGCAGAGAAATTCTGCGCTACGCAAATATGTGGTGGTGGATGTCATTGTACTGTATTTCATTCAAGAATTTAACATCAGCGTGCATGGAACCCTCAGAATCATTGTAGAAATCAATTCATTGAATGCATCATTATTATTAGTAGTAGTAGTAGTATGATCATCTTATTTTTAAAAGCACCCCAGACCACTTCGCAATGGCCAATTTTACATTATCTGCAAACGGAGATTTTCTTGCAGTTCCTTATAAACATACTTTGTACACACTGATCTATTGCACTGACTCCAGTGAGTCCGTTATGCTTCTTTGATTGAGCCTCTTTGAGGGAGCAAGATGGCTGTGTTCACTCCCACAACGGTGGAAACTTTCGTTTTTAACTGCGTAAGGCCGTCAAGCTTTTGTCACTAACTGTCATGATTCTGTTTGTGACCAACAGGTGGCACTGTAGGGCTCTCCCTGCAGCTGCACACCTGTTGGTCGTTAGGTAATTAGGACTCCCGGCACGACCACTCAGTGTCAGGTCATTGTTTGCTTGTCCTGTCATGTTTGTTTCTGTCATGGTTCGGTTCTAGTTTTTGGAGCTTCAGTCATGGTTTTGTTTGATACTTTGGATTTGTTTTATTGTTAGGACTTTGTTTAGGATTTAGTTTTCTGTGTTTTATCAATACACTTCTTCAAGTACACCACCCTGCTCCTCCCTCCTGCCTGCTTTTTGGGGTCCACCACCACCACGCAACGTGACACTAACATGGACTTCCATTCTCTGCACCCCATGGAGAAGTATAGAAAATTTGGGGGAAACGGCACCTTACAGAAAGAGGTGAGCAGAAGGGTGTGCAGTATGCCTTTTGAGAGTATGATGTGAACTGAATCGAGACTAAAGAGGATAATATTTGGGAGCAACATTGGTCGCAAGTATTGTTTGCATTTTGGAATAAATAATGGGGAAAAAAAGATTGATTAGTTGCTTTTTGGTGGATTGAACTGACTATATGGACAACCACACTTTTAGCATGAATTTGCATTTATCTGAGTTTGTGGGTTTTGGAAAAAATAAATCTCTTCAGATTAGACATGTCATTTTTGCGGGTGGTAACAATAATATATATTTTTTAAAGAATATTTCCAATACACCTACCAAATCCATAAGAATTTGGCATGAGAAGAAGCATCAAAGTTTTGAACGTCACTCGAGACCAAAGCAATACGGATATTGGAAATTGTTGCTGAGAGGGAGTTTTGGGGAGTTTACAGCTGTATGCAGTGAAAAGAATTCAG
>CAAKHF010008191.1:3491-15578 GCA_901007745.1 Hippocampus kuda
GGGGGGGGGGCTTTAGTTCTACCCAGCTCTTCCTGGCTGGGGGACAATGGGGTGTTGTTGGGTTGTAGGGTGGAGCGGCTTGCCGTTGGTGGGGCATCACAAGGCACTTTCTTTTTCTCATCCATCAACTAGTCACCTTCCCTGATGATTTTATTTTACAACACCCAGTTTTCATCACATTTAGAACTAAATATAAGGTATTACCATATATTTACATTCCATATAATAATTCTGTTCATTGTTAGATGAAAAGAATGTTTCATATTTTAATCAAAATAACATCCTTAAACAAAAAATATTTTGCCCCCCTTTTCTTATTTTTTAAATGTTTTGTTTCAGTAGACCAGATCTAGCTACTATTCAGCGCTTACTATAAGAACAAGGGCATTTTTGATTAGTTTGTTTAAAACCAAAAGCTGCTCACACTTGACTAATGTGCTAGCGGTAGCTGTTAGCTCAACTTTATTGGCCACCGCTGCATTCCCCTCACTCGACTGAAGCTTTGACTGTGGTTTGGCTTGTCGCATGAAACCTTGTCTCAATCCATCTCTGTTTAGACATGATTTAAAAAAAAAAAAGAATATTTGCGCAATTTTACATTGTTTCCGCAAGCTACGCTTGGTGATGCTACTAAATGTCATAACAAGCTGTTGTTTCTTTAAAGGAAGCTCTCAAGATTTACGAGTGCTGCTGCCAAACAAGTCCACACAGAATGTTTGTTCTCCGACATGCTATGTAAACAGTTTTTAAAGCTCAAGTGGGGGCGGGGGAATGAAGCTTGTTTGTGCCGTTGCCTTGCGAGGCTGTAAAGCCATCACAAAAAAAAAGGGAAAAAAATGGTGTCGTGTTTCACACTGGGAGAAGTTTGTTGTCTTGGGGGTCAAGTTGTGTGTGAATAGGGTGAAAATAGACAGGAAAGCAACTCTGATTACCTCCATAAAGGAGGTGACCTCATGTCACTTTGGCTTCTATTACTCTTCTACAGACGTAGCATCCAAGACAGCGGTTTACAAACTTTAGGTCAATGCCCAAAATAGGCCGCGAAGCAGTTCTGTTTGCCTGTGTGTGACTTCTGACAGAAAAAAAAGGTTAAAATTTCTCTGCCTTTTTTTTTTATCCTGTTGTGAAAAAAGAAAACAAACACTTCACACAAAGACTTCCTCCCCACCACCAACACACACACAGGTGATGTTATGTAATCCTCTGATATTAGCACTAAAGCCATAAAGTCAGCCTGACAATTTAGGCTGACTTTGTCCCCAATTCCATGTCGTTGCCATTATTACAAAACTGGGACACAAGAAAACGATGGTTTCACACTGTGGTCCTGGTATCACAGAATGCCCATCACCTTTGTGTTAAAGGAAAGACTCAGATATCAACTCATGACAGCATTGCTCTACCTTTTATCCATGTTGCTGTTTTGTATAAACAAAAATAACAGTCGTTACCAGCTCTGATTTGACCTCCGTAGCCCAAAATGTGCTGGGTCGACTTTGTACCCCTTTCACACGTCAGTGGCATACGAAATTGGAGAAAATGCCGGCTTCACGCTTTGCTCCTTCACACAAAGGTAACATCCTGCCTCTGTTTCAGCTCTCATACGACCTCTGCTCAGCACTCCCTCCAGGGTCTGGACATCTCAAGCAGGAGTGGGAGGTCCAGAACAGGAAGCCACAGCATCTCCACACCCCTCCAAGATCAAAGAGAAGGGACACAGAGAGGCTTATCTGTTGTTGATTTTAGACTTACGCTCAGCCACGGGCTTCTAGAAATGTGTCAAGGAATTACAGGATATGATCGCTGGAGCTTCATCCCTCAAACATTTGTTATCAAGAGTTCTTTGAACCTGGGGGTATCTTTTGTCCATTGGAGGGGGTGCTTTAGAAGTGAAAGCAAAGAGGAAGAGCACATAGGAATAGGAATAAGTGTCGTGTGGGTGTTGTGACTCGTAAGCGATCATCAGTCGTGTTACGGGAAAGTATCAACTTTCAAATGATTTACTACACGTATCGTATCTCTGTTTACCTATTTATGCCACCAACAAATAGTGACAACCAGAACAGTTAAATGTTCGTCCACATGATGGTAGAAGGTACAATTGACCTGTGTATTGACCCTTTGCCAGTGAGCTAACACATACATGATTTTGTATTCAACTAAACAGTCTCAGATTTCATACTGAGTCAGTACATTTGTGAGTAAATTGTGATGAGATCAAATTTAACCATGTGACGTTTTTGTTTACTGGTGCGCTGTGATATTTATTTTCAATTTTAGGCAGATAAATTAGCATTCAATTAAATTAAATGATACACCTTTGCCCCACAAAACTTGAAACACTACTTTAAGGGCCTTTCAACACCTGTGGGCCCGATTGTAGTTTCACCGTGTTTTAAAGTAAGCCTTGCTAGTTACATTTCTAGTGATGTTTATCTATGCCGGTATTAAATAAGACAGGCCGAAGAGGTGAGAAGAAGAATAGGCCTCTTGCCTGAAGCTTTTCTTGGGGGGGCTCTGCATATATTCCATGCAGCCAGCTGCGGAGGAGTTGAAAGGAAAGCGTGCGGCCGCCCTGTGAATATCACACCATTACTCAGGATGCATCAAAAGAGGAACACTTTGTTCGAACAAAGGAAAAGTGCGAGCGCGCCAGCGAGCGAAAGTACAAAAAAAAAAAAAAAAGTGAAACCAGCTGTCCGCTAGCGCCTCGTCTTTACGACGAGGCCGAGACGCGTGCTCATAACCGTGTCCGTGTTTGGCCACAATCAAATGCTCAATTGGCCTTTACAGGAACATCAGACATGTTGCGCCAAGTCTTTTTTTTAAGACAGAGAGAGAGAGAGAGAGGAGGGGGCTTCTTTCTTGTATTCAGACCTTAAAAATATGTATGAAGTATAGCAAGAGTAGACAACAAAGGGGCCCCCCTAATTTTTCCTTTCCTGAGGGCCTGGAGCACATGTAGAGCCCACATCAAGCTTCCAGTCCTTTTCGTCATGCGTTCTACAGGTGCAACTTTAAAAGAACTCTTGTTCAAGGTCGGTTAGTCGCTTGCAGTGAAAAAAAAATCCCCTTTGTCTCCTTGCTGCTTTTTCCCCCTCAATCCACCGGGTACTTCCTATTTCCGTCTCTTTCCCCCATCCTATCTTGTTGTTAACTTGGGATTTGTTGCATCTGATGCTGGCGGACTAAAACAAAAAACTTGTGAGGTGACTTTTGACCTCTGAACTTTTTCTCTGCTGCATTTCAAACCTTAAAGGCAGTCTGGAGCTGTCACATCCATTTTGTCATAGATGGCAATGATGAGTGATGAAAAAAAGCGGAAGGGGCGTGGCCTGACTGGGGCGTGGCCTGGACGGGGGCGTGGTTACTTACAAAAGTGGCACTAAACATGCTGAAGATTAAGTGTATTGAATTTACACACTATTTGATAATTGAACAGAAAAAAATCCCAAGATTGCCACTATTCTTTCAAGTGAAAATTTGTGCAATTTTGCTTATGCATTCCTGGTGAGCACCAATATGCTCAAAATCAAAACTAAAAAAGTAAACACATTCCCTGCCATATTTAAGATTTGTTCATGACTTGTATTCATAAAGTGTTGTGTAAATGTGATAAAAAGCTGTTGATTCTTACCTCATACAGTGATAGTGAAGTCCCACACGGTTTACTATATATGGGTTATGAATGGTTTTCTTTTCAGTAAATTTAGCCTACTTTTGCTGAAAGAGAAAATATGGGCTATTGACAGTGCTTTGAATAATACGGCTTCTTTCATTCATGCTCTGGGTATTTTTATCCAAAGGAAATTTGTTTTTTGTGCCTGTTAAAAATTAAAGTTTGCTGACGTAGCCATAAGAAAATGTTGATTTATTTATCTGACCATATTGGAATGTGTTTGTTAGGTTTTCAGTCAATTACATTTGGTTCAATAAACTATATGTGGTCATTTTTTAAATTTTCAATGAACATTCGATCAGTCCGGTCCTCAGCTTGCACCAATTTTTTTTATCTGGCCCTCCACCCATTTGACTTTGAAACCCCTGCTGTAAAGTTTTTCATCCTCTCGATCCGTATAGAATGACATTGTCACACACTGTACACAGAGCTTTACTGGCGACAAAAGCTCGATGTTTTTCATTTTATTTTCAGCTGAAATGTTGTAACGATTGACTTGGGGGGGGGGGGGGGCGGCAGGGGGCGCAGCCCCCCTGAAGCTGAGAGGTTTGCAGTGAAATGAAAATACAATTTAATGCAAAAAAGAACAGAAAAATGAAATTGTGGAACAACATTAATCGGCAAATAAAAACAAATAAATGTTATCATGCTGTTGCTACAAATGCATACCAAATAAAATTGAAAATATCATCCTCGTATATTTGAATAAAAAAGTATATACCCTCGGCGAGGGGCGTCAGTGGAGCAGATTCGTTGCTTGGTTCAGCCGAAGTACCCCAGCGCGTAACGTCTTTAGTTGTATCCGCTGACGAAGTTTGTTTGAAAAATGCCGATCCCAAAGAATAATTGCTCCGTCGAATGGCGATTTTGTCGGCATTTTTTTCACTTTTGTTGCATGATCTGTCAGTGCCATGCATCTGCGGGAGCCATAGTTAATTAAGTCACTACAATACACACAATAAGCTTTGCCTGCTACGTCTGGTTTCTTCAAAAATTGTCCAAGAGCTTCTGTAACTTCGTCAAACTTGGAACCAATTTTAACCTTTACAGTGACTTTTCTGTCAAGCCAGTCCCATCGGAATTTATTCTTGACATTTGAGTCAATTTCTAGGATTGAAGACTCCTGATCTTTCGTCAAAAATTTCATAATTCCGCTCAAAACGATCCCAGAACAATGAATTTGCGAGACGAACAGGCCGCCATGAATCAGGTAAAACAATATGTTACATGCAATTTGATTGGTCCAAAACGCTTGTAGTTAACCAATCGCTGGGCCGTATATAATCGAGCTAAGACTTCCGCAACAACTAATGCCTTCAGTGATCTGATTAGTTGAAGCTTTCATACACGTCCAATCGCAGGGCTGTTTACAAACGGAAAACGGAGAGACTGTTCGGGAGAGCTCGTGAAAACTCGACGATAAGGTACCTGACCGCCCCTAAAAATTTCTCAACGGATTTAGACGATGATCAATTTATTGAAAAATGATCAATTTAAGAAATAAAACGGTGGATTTCCGCGGATACGCGGAAAATTGCCATCTATGTTTTGTGCATCCTTGGTTTTATAATTAGATGTGTTTTTTATGTTATTTATGTTTTACCATAAATGGATTTGAAAAAAAAAAGTACAATGACTCAATTTGAGCTGCATTCTGTAATCACATTAAATACCTTGCATATTGTTAAAAAAAAGACCTTTCATCAAAACTGGTGCTAATGATTTTTTTTTTCTTTTTTGACTGAGCGCTTGTACTGCAAGGGTGACTTTAGCTGGTATCTCACTGATCGGCAAATGCTTGCGAGTGTGCACGTAGTGAGTGTTGGTCTTAGGTCAGGTTTTGTTTAAAGCAGGGGTGTCGCGGGCCACAAGGTTGTTACAGTTTCCCTCGGAGGACCATTATGACTGTGCAACAGTATACATGTTTCATCATCCCTTTGTAATATTACATATACAGGACGGCATTAATGTATATTTAGTTTCAAAAGTCAGGAATAGTAATTTGTTCAACCATTTTGTTCAAAAGCTTCTGTTATAAAATAAGAAAATGCTTGCAAAATTGTGGCATTATTTTTTTACTACAGATAATAATTTGACATTTTGGTACATATTTTAACCAGCATCTGGAAGTTGACCTTGATTTTCTTTCATGGGCCACATGAAATGATGTGACGGGCCAGATCTGGCCCCCGGGCCTTGAGTTTGACACTACGTTTAAAGTTTGCAAAAGGTTGCAAAGATGTTCGCCAGATGTTTTTCAAGAACAAAAACCCCTGTGACTCTTAAAACTTTTTGCGAATGTCTTTGTGTCCTTTTGCAACCTTGAACAATGTATGTGATTGTTTCACTGGTGGCGTATAGCATTTTATGCTACTACTACTGCTACTCCTCCCACCACTGCTACTTCTACCCTTATTTCAGCTTCTACTTCTAACTGCAAACGTTACATCTCCAACAACTATTATTAACACTACCATAACCATTACTACTACTTAGCATGTCGGTTTAACTAGACTAGCGATGTCAGATATTCTCTTGGCTACATGATGTCATTTTTCCCCCCAATTCAGGTCGTAGATAAAATTGTTATGTCACCTGGTCAGGTGAGATTGTACCAGACGTGTTGTTCTTTTGTTGACCTAATTAGGCCCATAAACTCATAAAATGTGCCCTGTTTTCCTCAGGAAGTCTGATCATTTAACACAGTGAGAGTTTACAGTCCCCCTGTAAGTTGAATAACAGGTCATGGAATGAACGGCACGCTAGAATTTGTGATTGCAAAAATGCGACAGGATGTCTGGATGTACCTTTCCGCAAAATACTGTATGAGTAGGCATGCAAATGCTGTCACATGCGGAAGCACAGCTCCTTCCGGCTTTAAATTTGAAAATTGTCTTCGTTAAACCTGCATCTTGAGCTTTCCATCCTCTATGTGTAAATGGCTGCCTTTTGCCGACATACTAATTTAGCATTCCATCTTTGTGCCGCCACATAATGGCAACTAGCCTTGAATGGTAATGACTTGGGCTAATCAACGATCTGCCATTCTTCAAGCCGAGGTCGCGCTCCCCGATGAGGAAGTGCAGCGGCTATCATCAATCTGCTGGGCCAGGGCACGCATGAGAAAGGGTTGGAGGTCGTGGGCGGGTTTAAAAGTTTAGTGCACTGTAGGTGCCAATCAGTACATTCACAACCTTAAACTCCCCCACCGTCACCTTCACCGCTGTCATCTACATGTCAAAGGGCCCAGCTTGTTGACTCGCCGTGTTGCACTTCCACACAAGAATTGTGTCGCTTTGTCGTCGTTTATCATTTCTCCTTTGTCCTGGTCTCTTTTTCCTTCCTCCCCTCTGCTGGATTCAAGAGGGAGGGAGATCTGAGTGGGTGAGGGAGGGACAAGAGGGGTGGCGGTGGGGTCCAGCATTGAGTTTACCAAGTCAGGCAGAACGACGGACAGGAAGCCAGGCAGGAAGGAAGACGAGCTTCTCCTCGTGAAGTGCCATTGTTGACGTGACGCGACTTGAAGCGGCTCAAGGCGGCCGCCGGGCTCCTTTGCCTGCCTCAATGTGACCCACTTCTCAGACTGCGGTGCCCGCTTCGAAATGTCTCAGTGGCAAAAGTACTCATAGTCAGTGCTTGAGTTGGAGGACAAATGCTTGTTCGAAAAAAAGACCCAACGTCTAAGCAGAAATAATGATTCAACTCCTTGTTTAGGAAGTGAAGTCAAAAATGTTCTTGACGATATTGGTTGCAGTGATCCCACAGGTCTAAACACTTTATGATTAATATTGCATTTTGAAGGATATGAATGAAGCAGGAAAATCCAACCGATCTTTTCCATCTCAAGGGGTGACCGTTTCGCCACTTGCTGGTGACTGAAAATGACATCACAGAGCCTGAGGGCTGAAATTGTGGACGCAAAATGGCCAAATCCAGAAAACAGGTGAGTGATGATTGGCCCTTCGCTTAGCCCAGGGGTCGGCAACCCAAAAGGTTGAAAGAGCCATGTTGGACCAAAATAACATCAAACAAATATGTCTGGAGCCGTAAAAAATTAAAAGCCTTACAATGAAGGCAACAGATACTGTATGTATCTATATTAGTGATATTAGCCTACTACTAAATTGAATTTTTTCAATCAACCAACCTCCTCGCGATCAAGCCGTTACCATGCACGCGCGCATATGCACGCACTTACACATGCATAATGAGCAACAGCCATAATGGCCCCTAAGATGAACGAGGCATGGGACGCACTTTTGCAGCATGTTAACTATCGTAGCTAACAGGTACCGTTTAAAAATGCTTCTCTCGGCCCTCCAGATTCCCATTCTTTGCCAGTCAGTACCCTGGGTGAATTGTATATAAAACACCTTCTTTTTTTTAACAACAGCCACCTGCCTGGCATCCCGTCCTGCTAATCGAAACTTGTGTCGCAGGCTATGACGCAAATCTTCGTTGACAGAAATGGTGAAATTAAATATTTATTCGACACATTTTTACAGCATTGGAAAACGTTAAGAATGTTTGTATCATGTTTGTCCTGCTACAGAAACCATATTAAAACAAATTATTCCCTCCCCCATCTTTTTCCTTTTTCAAGAATTTTAGAAAAAGCTCCAAAAGAGCCACTAGGGCGGCGCTGAAGAGCCACAGGTTGCTGACCCCCGGCTGAGCCTTTGACTTGGCTTCCCCTTCAAGTAAAAGTCAGAAATACAGAGATAAGTCAATGAGCGATGACTTTTGTGGGTTTTTTGGGTGTAACCACTGTCACCCAAAAAAAAGGAAAAAAAATCGGGGTGTGTAGACTTTTCATATTCACTGCCTTGGGTCAAAAATGTCCAAGATGAGGCTATACACTGCTTTTGCAATGTAGAAATTAGTGCTCCATCTTTGGAAATGTTTTCAGTGACTCTTGGCTCCTTTCTTGCCATAGGGCAAACAATGTAAAAATGATTCCACTGGTGTCAATTTTTTGGGGGGAGAATTAAATTCGCTAGTGGCCCGTCACTTTTTCGAAAAACAGTCATTAAACAGGTCGGGAAAATCGGCAATCTGGCAAGAAAAAAAACATTAAAAAAACAACAACGTTATAAGAGTCCTGGGCAATAAACTTAATTCATCAATAATATTGTTTTATCACCTGAGCCTGTTTTATTTGTACTTGTAATTTATGACAAGTAAAAGCAAGAATGTACTTTCCCTGCAGGTTTGGAGACATCTTTCGGGGCAGTAGGCAGAAAGAAGAAGTCTCCCGGTCTCCAGCTGCTCACCAGCCCACCGGCCTAACTCTGATTTGGCCCCGCGGTGCTGTGGAGCGGTTGCGGCCGACTGAAGAGCGTCCAGATAACATTATCTCCTGACCAACTGGCGCGCCTGCATCCCCTACCTCATCCCAAAGGTAGGCTTTTAAAACAGGCCGAGCTTTTGCTTTTATTCCGAGCCAACCAATGGGAGCGCACGGGCCGCCCGGCACTATAATGGGAGCAACCTGTGTTTTGTCGAGCGGGGTTGAGGTAATGCCATGTGTGGTGGGGGGTCACACGCAGCTGCCGCGCTCGGTTGAGCTTTCATTGCTCAGTTTGTGCATTTAGTGCGTACAGATGGGCAGCGGCATGTCTCCTTTTAAAGCGGGGAGGGACCGAAGATGAAGGGTACCAACAACAACAGTTACTGTCAAGCAATTACTTTTTTTTGTGCTGTATCACGATGTTAAAATTCAGGCTGCCTTTAGGGGAACAGTTAGAATTGTGACATGATCACAAAAACAGAGGCAAACAGAGGAAATGCGTGTTCCATTCTCTTGTCTGTTTGTTGATTGCGCCATAGCGCCAGTAGAAGGTTGCCGAATCTGGAATTAACAGTTTTTTTTGTTTTGTTTTTTGTAGAATTCCGTGTAATGGGGGCTTTACGGCTTTATCCGTCGTTGTGGGATGGACGTAGTCTTTTCTCAGCCGATCCTCGTGGCATCCCGCATTTGTTGAGAAGTCAGTGCAGTCAGAGCGCCAAACAGCCAAGATGCCTTGCATGAGATTGCCGGAGCGGTTCCGTGCATGAGATTGGCTAGCAAACTGCTCAATCTTCCCTTGCGGATTCCGAATGTGACACGGGCAATTGGAGATCACTGCACCTCTATTTATGAATGACATCAATCACACATGGAGTCCTGAATTTGTGTGCCTCTGCCACAAATGCATCAAAATGACATTACACCACCCGGGCCACGGTGAGACCTGTTTTTACAGAGTCTAAAATTGTAGTACATTTTTTGTAACCGAATTTGTTGATTCACTGGGGTGCGCGGTAGGAACGGCCAGTGAGGCAGAGCGCATCTACCAAATTCACAAACACACTATACAAGACCATTGCTCCGACACAAGAATGAAGTTATGCCCGTTTTTATGCCAATTGCATGGGTGGCAGTCTACCAAAATAGGGCCCCAAGATTTTGGTCACAGCACACCAGTTTTTTTTCTCCCCATATTTGTAGTTCTGCATTTTCAAACTTTTTGGGGGTACCTACTGTATTTTTCTCTACTCAATAACATTGACAAAAAATGTATTACTTTTGTTACCAATTTGCCAAGAAAGTATGTTAAAGCTGAGGAGTGGCAGTTAGACGAAAGTTGTATTTTGCTGCCATCTTGTGGCATCTGTGTGCTATAAAATCTTTTTCGGGGAGGTACCGGGATAAATTACTTGCAGATTGCCACTATTCACGGACGGTAGGGCTTGGTCCCAATCGAATAGCGAATGTAATGAACCCAACGGTGTATTTACAGTTCGGCATTCACAAATTTAATGTATTCACGCATATTTGGTGGAACTGTCACTATTGTATTATTTGCAGAAACCATTGTTAATTTGCGTTTTCATTTACCTTATTCCATACTCAGATTGTTTTTGTTTCATGGCAAGTATAAGTAAGCATGAATTGTTTCCTATCAATCCCGAATAGCGGGAGTCTACTGTAGCTGTATGTTCGGGACGGGACCTCTGATAACCACTTCATCATATTACAATATTGTCTTTGATTTTGTTTGTTGTCATTTTTATGATGAATTTTGAAGAGTTGACAAGCCCAATAAAATGATGTGGAGGGCCAGATCTGGCCTGTGGACCTTGAGTTTGACACCATGCTATGAAGAGACAATCAACTTTGGGTTTTTTTCACATGAATACAGTAAGTTTAATGTTCTGTTTTGCTCTAAGATGCTGCGAGTCGAGATGCAAAAAGGACAAAAAAAAAATGGCAATGATAGACTCCGTCCCCAATTCCAAGTTGGTGTCGTTTCCCGGAACTTTGCCAAAAAGGTGCACCGATACAAGTTTTTACAAGTGGTGTGAAAGGGTGCCTTGTATCTCTGTATCAGACCCCGAAGGCTCTTGACTGTTTTGAACTTTCTTTCACTGCCCATGTTGGCCAGCTTGGTGTGCATCCCCCGCCACCCCCCAACCTCCACCTCCCGTCTACACATAAAATAAGATAAGATAAGATAAGATAAGAAAACCTTTATTAATCTCGCAATGGAGAAATTCCCATTTCACAGCAGCAAAGTTACGAAAGGAAGAAGTAGAACAACAAATTATAGGAGCAGCTGGAAAGGCAGCCACTCACGTGGCGCCATTTTGAAGTCAAAATAACAACTTCCTTTCTCCCATCTGGCAGCCAGCAGAATATAACACATCATTAAAAGTATTTTCTAATATTATCTGCTCCGGGTCAGTCTTGCTTGCGAAACAACTTTCGCAGTTTGGTGTTAAATACTGTATTGGACTCACCTCTTAGAACTACGATGAGAATTCCTCATCCCGCCGCCCGCTCCCCCCAACCCCTGCCTCCCCTTCGCCTGCACCACCTTCCCTCCTCTGGACCAAACAAGCAGCCTGTGTTTGTTTCCACTATGGTCTTTCCTGATTGCACGACACGGCAAATTCCGGTTGGCTGTAATCTCGCCGTTAAGAGACAGCCACCGAATTAACGAGAGAGCCCATTTGGCACACATGCTTCTACTTTTCTGTTTGTTGCCTCGATTTAATTCGTACAATTTCGCCTTAATTAGGCCGCGTTTCAAGCTGGGGCGCAGGTAATGCGAGGCACTCTCCCCTCCATTTCCCCCCTTCCTTTCAAATTGCAGACGCGGGCTTGGGTTGCTAGGAAATGGAAGAGCCTCAATTGCAGCCATTTCCTCACCAGTGTACTGAGAGGTCCTATTACAGCGTTTAGGTCAGCGCAATTGGTGTCATTACAGGCAGCCCACTTCCTCCACCAAACGTAATGAATTAGCCCGAGCTTTTTGGCTGTCCTGATTGGAGTTGCCAGGGGAGATGAGTATGAATCGTGTGTGTGTGAGTGTGAGTGTGTGTGTGTGTGTGTGTGTGTGTGAGTGTGAGTGTGTGTGTGTGTG
>CAAKHF010008197.1:7824-29356 GCA_901007745.1 Hippocampus kuda
TTTGTATTTATATTGCACTTAATTGAACTGTGTTTTCTTTTCTCTTAAACTTTTTTCTTCTTTCTACCTACAAACTTGCTGCTGAAGGCTGTAAATTTCCCCAGTGTGGGACAAATAAAGGATTATCTTATCTTATAAATTATAGATATCAAACAGGGGTAAATTTGTAAGATTCCCCAACATTACTTTTACCAAGCAGCACAACCTTTTGATGGCTCAAGTAAACACGCAACACCCCTACAAAGTTTGCTCTTACCAAGTCTTGTCACAATGGACACGGGGTACATTCGGTCGACTGTATAAATGATCTAAATTTGGCCTAGAGTCGATTTTTGGACTCTACTCCGTGTGGCAATGGCATCAAGCACAGAGAGCACGAAACAGGAAGAGCTGGTTAAAACAAACAAAACATTAACATCGCTGACTTAGCACTCAATCATATTAATGTTTTGGATTTAAAAAGACCAAGAGTGAGCAGAAAAATGTCATTTGCAAGATCTGTTAAGTCATAGTTTTTCTGCGAACAACTTGTAACATGGGCACATTTTTCTACCATCTGAAACAAAAAAATGTGCTTGACCCAAATGGCCCGTTAGATTCTCAACGCAGGACGGCAGAAAGAAAGCTCGCCATTACCCAACCACAGACTACCTGCTGCACAAGCTCTTTTGAAGAGTGGACCCTATGGCAAGGGGACCCTCATGCCCTGTTTGTTCTGAAATGTGATTCTATTTGGGCATTTTTATTAGAAGTAATGTCAATGCCGTTGCATTACCAGTCACTCGCAACTCAATATTTGGAATCACAATCTAACAAGTTGCAGATGGTCAGCAACTCATGAAAACTCGTCGCAGAACTCCACACACTTTGCAACGCGACTGATTTGTTCAGTATCGTTTGCTCACGATGCACAGTGTGCAGCTGGCTATAGATGCTGCCTTCTGCATCTTGAGGTCGGTATTAAATATAAGTATAAAAGGTGTGAAAAAAAGTTACCTTGTATTTGTCTACAATGGGCAATCGGATAGGGCCGTCACTTGATCTGTTAAAATTTGGCAAACTGTCCAGGTGGGGAATGAACGGTAAACCTCTGCGAAAACAAATAGGGACACATGTTGCAGTCGGAGGAACGTGGGAAAATGAGAAGGGAGGCTTTATAACTGGTCACATTTAAGGACTTACGTGTACCAGGAGCACATATCAGTGGGCTCCTTCAGGTTGGCTCCTGTTAGACCTGAACATGGCATGAAGTGAATGTCTTTCTTTGGGTTGAAGCCCACCTTCTTCAAAAATGGCACTAGTTTCTCCTTACACTCTTCATACCTGAGCATTGAGACAGAAAGTGATCCATGTAAAGTCGCACGGAAAATCAAAAATACCATGAGCCAAGTATCAACAGAACCTCTGTTTACCAATTGTATTTGCTGTGTGGCTCACTCTTCACTTTCTTGGCAGCCACACCAAGAAAGTGATTCAATCCAGCACGAAAAAAAAGTTAAAAGGTCTGTGGTGTGAACCACGCAAATCTTTATGTGGATAATGATGAAATATAACTACAACTAATGCAATTGGTAACTCATTTTAATTAAATAGAATTATAAAACATTTTGAAATTACGAAGCAAGTTTTGCTGGTCCAGTCACATCAGACCTTGACATCACAATTTTCTTACCAGCCATGGCTTTGGCGCCATCTTGTGGCATCTTCAAACATTATCCCAAAAGTACAAAGCCCGCAACAGACGAGATTGCAAGCAAATTGTCAAGATGGGTTCCACAGAAGAATACGCAAATAGTTGAATAGCGAACTATGAATAGGCGGAGGGGTGGTGCTTGGGTTCACTGTCATGGATAATGGAAAATACAAAGATTTCCACATTTTATTTAGAACACACAACCTGCATGCTTTCCCTTGCTTTACTCCGCCATAGATTTAAAAACCGTATTTTCCGCACTAAAAGGCGCACCTAAAAGCCTTCCATTTTTCCTAAAAGCTCACAGCACACCATAAATTCCGATGCGCCTTGTGTATGGTCATTCCGGTAATATTTCGACCCCAAAATGGCTTCTTGCTCGAGACATGCTTACAACGCAGAGTTGAAACTTAAGGCGATCGATTCCGCAGTTGAACACGGAAATAGAGCAGCGGCAAGAGAGTTCAACGTTAATGAGTCAATGTTATAACTTGCTGTTGGTTAAGTGAACTGTGTTGCTGCTTTATTAACTACGTTTTCCTGACATCTGATCGTTCTGTTGCCTTTTTCTTCAGCGTAGCGCCATCTAGTGGATGCATTGTAGATTGTGTCTTATGTATTAAAAAAATTATAAAATACGCCATTCATTGAAGGTGCGCCTCATAATCCAGTGTGCCTTTTAGTGTGGAAAATACGGTCAAGGAAAATGTGACTCCACTGACTAAAAGAAATCTTGGTCTTGTTCTTTGCTTGAGATGATTAGACATGGGCTAACAATTTATCAAAGGAAACTATTCCTGTCTTGTCCATATGTGACACAATATTGCAAGATTTAATAAACTTTATCGTGTTGATCATTCTGATCCATCGACCCACCTTTCTAGGCTCCAGTTGACTGTAGGGTCATCCATTTTATTGACCAGAACAATCAGGTGCTTAACACCTGCTGTTTTGGCTAACATGGCGTGTTCTCGTGTTTGTCCACCCTTTTCAAAACCTGTTTCAAACTCGCCTTTTCTGGCAGAGATCACCTGGAGAACAACATTAAAGTCGTTACCATTTCTAACGTTAAATGTCACAAAACATGACAGATCACAGATGCAAAGAACTATGTGTCACCAAATCATTTGATCGAGATATGGTGCTAACTAAAGAACGCTGTATGAACGAAGTGCAAAAGGGGCGTGTCCTACCTACACATATGTGGTAATGAAATAACAAGTGGTAATGATTTAATGAGCAATTTGTTTGTTTTAATAAGTAGGATAACGCAATGGGTGAGATAGCGTTGGAAAGATGAGATCATTGTCTTTCTGGTAATGCCAAAACTTAATTTCTGAAATATAGGTAAAAAATGTGACCTTTTGCTGCGGTGGATCACATATGACACATCCATGTACCGTTACATGCACAGTATTGGTGTATGAAGATAAAGGTGTATGAATTGTAATTGTCTGAATGCATGAGATCTGACACGGTCTACTACTCGATCACTTGTGCAAGGAATTTTTAAGAAACACGAGACTTTTCCTCGACCCACCAGCACAGCCAAGTCCGCTTGTGATGCACCTCCAATCATGTTCGGCACAAAGCTCTTGTGGCCTGGGGCGTCTAAGATGGTAAAGTGCTTTTTGTCTGTCTCAAAATATGCTCTGCCCACTTCTACCGTTTTGCCTTTGTCCCTCTCCTCTTGATTGGTGTCCAAGGCCCAAGACAGGTACCTGAAGAAAGACAACGGAGATGTTGTCATATTTTTCAAGGAAGATCAGCGATTTATGGTTTTGTTTTTTTAGCAATTATTCGCACCCGTGAACACATTTCCATGTTGTAGCTTGACATAACAGACAGCACAACACACCCACTCACCAGGTTTCTCGGTTCTTCTCCTTTGCCTCTCTCTCATACTTCTCTAAGGTTCTCTTATCTACCATGCCTGTAAGGTACCTGATGGTGAAGAAGGGAAGACAAGAAAATATGAGACGAGAGTGATTATGTATTATCACCTGCAGTAAGATGGAGTACACTAAAACAAAAATAGTGCAACTTACATGATTTGTCCGCCAATAGTGGACTTTCCAGCATCTAAGGAGGAAAGAAAGGTTGTAGGTTTAGATAGTTGCTTTACTGATTTATATGTAGTAAGCACAAGATGGGGAAGCAAAAAACAAACGAAACAAACAAACAAAAAAACCTCAAGTAATAGTTTCATCCAACTTCTTTCAAATTCGCCCCAACCATTCATTTTCTGTGTTGTGGTCGTTCATGTTGCGGGTTCCTCCTCAGCTAGGTTCACATTGCAGGAAAATCCAGAGATTGTTTTTTGTTTTTTTTACCATATGCGATCTGTATCAATTTTTTTTTTTAATGCTGCAATGATGTGAAGTAATCTTTAGTTATGTCACCATGAAATGTGAAAATCCTCACCATATTTCCCACAAATATTGATTATACCTCATCTCGCATCGCTCCTCTGGAGATTAAAAAAAAACAACAAAAAAAACAGCTCAGACCACATCAGTGGCCCTTACATATTCGACCATATTTAGTTCCGTAAACATCACACTGTGAGCAGTGTTTGCTCACAGATGCTCACAATGCTTCTTCTGCACATGCGAGTCACTTTGGGGACGCATATGTTCACACACAAAACAGACTAAGGTCACACTTAAGATGTAATGTGGTCACACACACGCACATGCACACACACACACACACGCGCAAAAATATTGCATTTCAAAATTGGAACTGAGCATTAAGACCTGTAGTGTGAGCCTCGCCCCACATTCTAATTTTTTTTAATGATTCCTAAATTTTAAGGCTTTGGCAAACTATAAATGATATTAACTTCATATGTGACATTTTTCAAATAAAAAAAGGTATTTCTTTGATTGGTTCAACTTATTTGAAAGTTTAATGCAGAGGCACAATTTGAAATGGTGAATAAGACCTTTGGCATGGAAGAAACAAACCCCCACGTGCTACTTTGAGTGCATCTCAAAACACAATCACATCAAACTCAAGCCATTCAGAGGAAAATTAAAGATCGATACCAATATCGGTATCAGCCTATCTCAAGTTATGAGCCCAGATTGTGAGCTGTCCCCTGTAATGTGACATTTTGCAGAGGGGAACCACCCCCCCACCCCCAAAAAAACAAATTTGCCATTGTTTGGTTGTTGCGCTGATGAAACCGTGCCATGCATCCGTGTCAGCTTCTTCGTTCTTACTTTTCACCAGCTACGTAATGCGATTAATGGTGGTTTGCAGTTCATTTCACCCACCATTCATGTTTACTTCAGCAGTCACAGAACGGCTGACTGGGTTGCATTCAGGGAAACAGTGTAAATGAAAGTAAACGTTTGTTCTCTTTCTTCCCATTCGGTATATTGGACAGAAATGGTAGTTATGGGGGATTTTTCATTTGAATTGTATGTATGAACACACTCTAAACAATCACACAGTTGTAATTATTGATTTTGTTTTGTAAAATGTGATAAATTAACCAGCTCCATGCGAAAAAAACATCCGTGAATTTACCTGTTTCACAACTATACAAGACTTACCGGTTACTCAAGTTTCACCATGGTGCCTTATATTTTAGCATTATAGAAAAGCCATTTGTACTTTATTCGAACTATGCATCACTGATATGCTACACATTTTAAAAAGTGTATCTGTAGTTTTATTTGTGTTACTTTACAACAATTCTGCAACAGAGTGCTGAATTGTGGGGTTTGACAGGAGAAGGGATCCCATTTACACAGCGACATAAATTTCAGTCATTATGTCCCGCATGTGCCAACGCCAATGTTGTGCAGAGCGAACAGGGCAATATACACAAGAAAGACCCAAGTGTTCTTATAAACAGGTGCATTCATCACAAATTTGGAGTCATGCATTAACTGACCTACGTGTCCGATGAACACGACATTTATGTGTTCCTTCTTGGGGGCGTCGGGTTGTGTAGGGGGAACCTTGGGCGCAAGCATTTCCTCTTCCTCTTCCACCATCTCCGACCCCATCTCCTCAGTTGTTGCTACCACCACTGGCCCACGGTCACCACAGCACCGACCTCCTGGCTCTTCCTCATTTGGTTCAACTTCTTTCTGATCCCATGGTTCCTCTGGTGTCATTTCTGTGTCACCATTCTCCAATCGAGCTGCATAAAATTTCATATTTATTTGCACATTTTCTTCTCCAAATCATTACACAAAAGTTTATTGCATACTTTTATCATTACAAACATATCCATTAAGCGACACCAACTCAGATGAGGAATACTGTGTAAGAATAATGTTGCTGATGGTTTTTCTGCAGCATACCAACAGCAACCAGAACAATTGATTGCACTTAATAAGCAGTAACTACTTCTGCATTTTTACAAAATAACTTGAAATTGTATATTTTGCTGTCTGGCATCAGTTTAAGAAAATATGGCTTAGATAAGTGGATATCAACTGCCACAGTTCACTTTTCATCTCCACTCAAATGTTTACTTTGCAATTAGTTTAAATTAATATTTATTAGTGCTTATTTGATTATTTTCACAAAGTTCGGGTACAGGCAGGCTATCTTATGAACACATTTATTACCCGTTACCTATAACCAAAAGAGTTCTGATTTAAGTTCATGAGAAATTGCTTATGTGAAAGTGACTGGGTATTTGAAAAAGTTTCTTGGAAGCTGATGATCACCTACAATTTAACATATTTGGAGAGAAGCGAGCCACCCTATATTATTACAGGACTTGCTCTGACATTGTCTGGACAGTACAGGACAACAAACGTCAAGAAAATAGATCTCACTGCTGGAATGCTCGCTGACACTCACGCTTAAGACACAGACCATACATACCAGCACTTTCTGTCACCTCCATGGTGGCTATTTTTTCAACAGCAACTGAAAAACAACATGTCTGTTACTTCAAAATAATTAAATCAGACAGGAATTAATATTCAATACTCGTAAGCGCAACTATTTTGTTTCCACAGGGGTCGCAAGTCACTTGTGTTGCTCAAGGAAGTATACAATTATTGCAAATTGATTTTGTTGTATATTTGTTCATCAACATTATTATTATTTAGTGTCAATGACATGGAACTAGCTATCCTTTACACCTTCATATGAGTAGTGTCGGACACTGCGTAATTAGCGCTCAGACTTGTTTACGTGTAGAAACTAGCCATAACGAATGATTCAATGAAACTTTATGCGTCACCGTGTCCACGTCACACCACACGAAGGTCAACACGCAACACAGTCCAAGAAGGTTATCTTTACCCGAATAATTCAATGTGCTTGTATCTGTTAAATATGACAGCAGTTCCAAGTTTCACTCACTTTCCTCTTCCAGTGACGTGTACCGTTAGAAGTAACGGTTGATACGCCACACAAACCTAAGAGGGCGGAACAAGTGTTCAGCACTCTTATCATGAAACCACACCGGCTACCTTAGCATTAGTAGCTAACAAGCTAATGCCGGTTGGGATCCAATAGACATTCAACACATCTAGAAAAAAGTGATATAATAGCACAACAAGTGTATATACACATTACATGAGCCAAAAAATAGAGCAATGTTTTCAGTACAGTGCACCGAGCGTCCAATCATATTAGAGCGCACAGTTGTTAGAATATACGAACGCGTGTCTGTAGTGTAGCTCGAGGGTTAGCACCTGCACAGTCGTGCTCATGTTAACGACTAGCTTGTTGCTAACGTTGCTACCCAACGTGACAGTCGGCTTACCCATTGAATCGAGATTTTCCGAGTGTGCTTTCATGGCAAACGTCGGGACAAATTCAGCGGCGTTCACATTGGGAACAAAGGGTTTAGCGTTTACATTTAAGCTTGTGAAAGCAGACTCAAGCTGTCCGTCGATTGTGGCCTCCACATCGTCCTCTTGTTCCCAAGAATCAGGGGCAGTGTCTCTCGGGTCCATCGTGGGTTTTGAATTTTCACTAGTGAGATTTGAGCTACGCAGTTTTTAGGCTACGTTCAGTGTCCACCCAAATCCCGGTGTTCAGGCCACACCTTTGACTGATATAAAACGTCCCAACTCGAGGAGGAATGTTTTCAATCCGACCTAGGTGAAATTAAGCGGCCGGTACGGTCGGTGGAGACGCCAAAGAGGATATTCGACTCAGCACTCCCAGAGACAGTCCGCGTGAGCTCTTGCGTCCCTTCAACCGGACGTGCTGTGCGCAATGACTTCTGGGTTATGAAGTCTAGAAATGGAGAAGAAAAGTTGTATTTCGCGAGTCGTAAAATCAAGAAGACTACATGTCCCATTTACTCCAATGATACTTTCCATAATAAATTGCGTGTGTCCTTTAAAAAATTAGTTTGAGATGTTCTCATGGTGGAAAATACTGACTTTGAAATGTAGAATGACTCAGTTTGAAACGCAGTCATTAGTTGGGCAGGCGACGATAAATGTATTTATATTATAGTAGATCCCCCCGCCACCAATTGAGAGTGCAAAGGAATATAAAAAAATCCAACATAATTAAAAATCATCGCTATATTTTAAATTGATTTCCCTTTCTCTGATTAATAACGTAACCTTTTATCTGTCATTCGTTCAAGTTCTCATGAGGTTTGACCCTACATTTAAAAAACTGTTCTACTGTATCTTGTATTGGCAATATTGCATCCGATGAAAGTGGGCTGTACCTTCCACAAGGACGTTTCAACGAAACGTGTTCAGAAATACTTTATACTCACCACAGGGAGCATTTGGGAAGGTGAGCGGGTGTTTCATTATTATATACAGCCAATAAAAAAAAACATTACAACAGGTTGGTCTATAGGAGATTGTATTAAATCAAGGTTCTTCATGAAAGATTGGAAGGTTACAAAGTTCGAGACACAACTTTACATTATCATCATCATCTGATGTGTAATCAAGCATGGGTTTAATTTACATCATGTAAGAAATTATTTACAAGTGCAATTAAGGTAAATGTAATCAATTTCATTCTCACCACAATAACTTAATTCTACCAACACAATGTATTTCTAACCACTAAAGTTTGTCCTTCAATATCTTATCTCAATACTACAGAAGGCCCTGGCTCAGAGGACTTCAGTGTGACTTTATCTATCTGGTACTTTTCTTTGATATACATTTAACAGTTGGCAAGGTATGTATAAAAATGTTTGCCAGGTCAGACTAGTTCTCAATCTCACCAAATTCCAATTGGTATTGACAAAATGTCAATTGAACATCACCAATTTAAACAAGAGTTCCAAAAATGCCTTTTCACACATTGAAAATTTGATATTGAACAATAATCTAAACATTTGCAGAACATAATAATATTTTCTACCAGCTTTTTTGTGAAGTATAATTTCCAAATGGACATGACATTAAAATATCTTGCATCATTGAGCTGAACATCCCCTGAGGATAGAATACAAGGGGTGTCACAAAAGTTCCCTGACAAGTAACACAAAAGATCTATTTCAAACTACAAGTTTTCCCTTTCAATGTTGGCCAGAAGATCAACTGGTTCATTTACAAAGATCCTGTGGTTTGCTAAGTGAGAGGTGTGGCAAGACAACTCATGGATGCTTCACCATGACAACGTGCCTTCCATGAGAAAATGAAACCACGGCAGAGAAAACTGGGAAAGTGTATTAGTTCTTTTCATTTACTTTAGTACATTTTGCAAATCAGATATTAAATTGCCAAAAGTACTTGTTCAATCTTATCACTGTGTCACTTGTGCACATAAAAAAAGGCAAATTTTCTTTTTTTTTTTTTTTTTTAACGTTTTCAAATGATTTACTACATCCATGCAGTTCATGTACAATTCACCGAGGATGATCAAGAAATGTACAAATGTGATTCAGAAAAACTTGAGAGCCCATGGGAATTACCTCAAAAGGGAAAACTTGTAGTTTAAATTCCATCTTCTGTGGCACCAGTCCATGAACCTTTCTCACGCACCTTGTATATTGTATTTTTAGTTCCCATATCATGATCCATGACTATGACATGTGGAAAATGTTAAGTACTTTGAGCCAGGTCAGGAGGGATATCTTTGGCAAAAAAACAACAAAAAACTGTAAATGCAAAAACATATTCTTGTGGTCATGATGAAAATATAACTGTTTTGGAGGGTCGTGTAGCAAATAAGTTTTTGCTTCAGTGTGGCTATGGCTGCAATGTGGTTGCATATATTTTGAAGTTACCGTTATATTTTTAAAATAATCCTTGACTGATCCTCCCACCAAAATACTATATTCTGGTAAAATATACAAACAAATTTTTATCATTTTCTATGCGATAGCATTATTTGTAATTTGTGTCTCAATTAGATTTGCATAGACAAAGCAAAGGTAGATGACATTTATATGTATTGTGTGAATAGAGTTAGTGTTGTGCAATGGCGTGTGTCCAAAATCATCATGCATGCGGTCAGGCTTTTCTGCATTACAATCACAGCAATGCACCATGAAGCAGAACTGTTCTAATACACTGTATCCCATTTGTGTAGCTCTTTCCTCATGCAAATTAATTACCATCCCTACCACAATCAAGCCTTTATGACCTTGGCATCTCCCACAGAGCTGAAAGAATCGGCATCTACAATAAGTGAGGTCTTCAAGGGGACTCAAAAACAGTTTAAAAATTCCACTAAATTTATGGATAGTTAACCTAGTGCAATTAATGTTTTTCTTAAACATCCCAAAATAAGCAACGACCACTCAACCCACTGCACCCATGACAAAAAGTTTGACCAGCATGTACTGTTTTGGTGGATGCGACGATGTGCTTGAATGTAATGCAAGATCTGATCTGTCTCGTCACTGATGGTGCTGCAGTTCACTTAGATCACAGATGTCAAACTCCGGTTCTTGAGGGCCACTATCCTGCATGTTTTAGATGTTTTCCTCCTCCAACACACCTGATTCAAATGATCAGGATCGTTATCAGGCTCCTGCAGCGCATCATGATCTGATCATTTGAATCAAGTGTGTTGGAGGAGGGAAATATCTCAAACCTTCAAAATAGTGGCCCTCGAGGCCCGGAGTTTGCCATCTGTGACTTGGGACTGTTACCCTTAAGGGATGGTGTAAATTTGAGTGTGAATAGTCCTTTTGTGTATATCAGTCATTTGTTAATTTATGTTAATTTTTTGTTGCTGGCCCCCCTATCTGGAATGACCTCCCACTGAACATTCGGCAAGCCTCCTCGCTGCCCATCTTTAAAACCCGCTTCAAAACTCACTTGTATTCTTTGGCATTTGACTCAGCATGACTTAGTTCTTGGTTTTGCTGTTCGGTGTTTTCTACCGTCTTTGTTACCGATTTGCTTGACTGTTTGTTGTATATGTTAATTGCTCCATGTACAGCACTTTGTATGCAGCGATGGCTGTTTGAAAGTGCTCTGTAAATACAGTTGAGTTGAGAGTTAACTATGTGCCCTGTGACTGACTTGTGACCAGGGTGTTCTGTGCCCACCGCTTTAAGTCCTGATCTTGGACCATCTTGATAGGTCAAACAAAAATGTGTGTAAATACAATGTAAACTACAGCCATTGGTATAAGTGGAAGTGATTAGAAAAAGCATCACAGTGTTACAATGTTCGCTGATATCCTTTCCAACTTCATTGGACAGACACTCTTGAGAGAAACAATTAGACCATATATTTCGGCAACTTTACTCTTTCGTACCAGCATATATGCATAATTTACGTATAAAACGTCTTGTTAATGAGTTAGGCTGGTACCATTATGATGGCTGGCCCTCTTGGCCTTCAAGCTTCCTCTCCTCCAAGAATGCTTTGTCCTCCACCTGGCCATGCTGTTTCTGCTGAGACGAGTCCTGAATTTCTTCTGGAATGCACTGACATGCAGAGTCAACCTCTGGTACACTTAAAGAGGGTGAGTGAATGCTGGTTGACCCTTCAGCTTGTCCAATTGAGCTGGATTCACTCAAGGAGTCAGAGCCTGCACCTGAGCGCCGAAACAACTTCTGACCTGTGATGGAAAAGAGCATTATTGGATCGTGATGCATTGGGACGACCAAAACATATCCAACCAGACACGTGCAAGTGATGTTCTCCTTCCTCAAACGCATCACAAAGCATTGTTTGTCTTCAGTAATTTTGTACAGTGCTACCTTGCAGTCTCTCCAATGATGAGGTGGAAGAATCTTTCAAGGGAGGCCTGCCTGACTGGGCCTTGGTAGAGTATGTCACCTCTGTGGAGTCCAAGGAACCTATGAATAATAATATAGTCAGTATAAATAAGAACCCTATTAAGCAGGAGTGGGCATTATTGATGGAAGCTCTGTCAGTCCGTCACTGACAGATGCCAGATTTTCTGACGAATAATGATGGATAACAAACTTTTTTTAAATTTTTTTTTTATTTTTTTTGGGATGGATTAAGCACTGAGATGATTTTTCCTCCGTGAGTGTAATAGTCATTAACCGGGCACTTTACTAATAATGGACCTGAACGATGGAGCAGAAGAAGAGAAAGAAGTAGAAGATGAATCAGAAGAGGAGCAGAAAGAAGAAGAAGAAGAAGCATTGATTGATTGTCATGGCAACTTGATTTTGGTTTTCAGAAGGACTGGGAAGCACACTTGGGGAACAATGTGACATGGGATTCTGGTTATGGTTAACAAAATTTTGAAGTAAAACATTTTAGGAGTTAAAACGGCTTGGAACTGAAGTGGATTTACATGGGACAGGAGATGTGAGCCAATCTCTTTTTCGTCAATGGACGCTACAGCTTCGTGTTTGCTTTCAAAACTTAGCTTGTAGCAGACGTGTGCACATTTTCAGCATGACGTCTCTGATCCACTGGTGAAAGGACACTTTGATCCTCTCCTCTTTCATCTATAACTGCTTCAGACAACAAAGTGTATGCAGGAAAGTGGTGAAGATTGCACGACTGTCTGTGTCCTATGTGTTGTGTTGTGTTATTTTTGTTATTTTGACTTCAAAATGGCGCCGCGTGAGTGGCTGCCTTTCCAGCAGCTCCTATATTTTGTTGTTGTTCTTCTTCCTTTTATAACTTTGCTGCTGTGAATTGGGAATTTCTCCATTGCGAGACTAATAAAGGTTTTCTTTTCTTATCTTAAAACAGTGGTTGGCTATGACTTTTTTTTAACAGATTGACGTTGTTTATGAACATACGAATCAAGTTTACTGAAGGAATTGATGACGAAACCACGGTTAAAATAACATGCCCAACTGATGCCGACAATTTCATTTGGCCTGAAATAATGCTGGACTGACTATGACGGACATGTACAGAGGCCGATAATGAATGCCAGACTGGCAAAATTTAGTAAATTGCCCACCTCTGATATTAAGGATATACCACCTAATCCAGGGGTGTCAAACTCATTTCACATTGTGGGCCACATACAGCCTCGGTAGATGTCAAGTGGGCTGGACCATTAAAATTATACCATACTCTGCTATAAATAACCAAAATAACATGTCTTTCCTTTGTTTTGGTCTAAAGAAGCACAAGAACATTAGAAAAATGTTTAAATTTAAGGAACATATCTTTTACAAAACATTTCGTGAAGCACCTTTGATTTCCTTAGACAAATGTGCAATTTACTTTTATCATTCACATATATGTATTGCAACTGATCCCACTGATTGTACAAAGGTACAACACTTTAACAAGTAATTGGTATTGAAAAATATAGTAATGCACTTTAAGGTGAAACGAGATTTATAACGAAAGTAATTTTTAAACGATTTAACATGCATATACAATCTAATTTTAATCCTTCCCTACAAATTAAGGAGAGTATCCACATGTCGTTGGTAGCGTCTGATGTTTTGGGTCTGTCTCAGTGACAGACTGAGACTGCTGTTGTCTTCTCTGATCAAAACAATGTTGTCTTCTACTCTGATCAAAACTGTTCCCCTAGCGGACATTCCATGAGTTGCACCTTATTAAATATATTAATTCCGTATCTTTTATGCATTTCTTTCCACTTTTAAATTATCCCACGGGCCTGATGGAACCTCCTTGGGGGCCGGTTCCGGCTCGCGCGCCATATGTTTGACACCACGGACCTTTAAATCGTTTATGAGGACAAAAAAAAAACAACAAAACAGAAGCTCTGTTGACAAACTGATATTGAAAATACACATGCGTATACAAACCTGCCGCCAGGCTGAAGGTCCTCCCTTTAATTGAAGATTGTACAGGAGAGAACCAGTTTAGAACAGAGCCAACCAAAGGAAGCTGTCTCAACATGCCCTTAAAAAAAACAAAAAAAAACAAAACAAAAATAAGACAATTGTTTTCTTCACACTAGTAGAAGCATTTCTCCTTTTTGGGAAAGCTTAATTACTACCGCTATAAGTCATTCTGATTCTAAAATAAATCAAATGTCTATGTTTGTAGGTTGCACTTCATGCAACCCAAATTCACTTACCTCTTCCATGAGTTTCTCATCATTGGCTTTTAAGAGCTCCAGTTCTGCCTCCCGAATGCCTTTCCTCACCACCTCCGTCATGTTCTCCAGTAGCTACATTCGAAATAACTCTATTTAGAATGGTACTACAACAACAGATGGAAATGTTGAATCAATTACAAAATAAGTATACTTTTGCTGTACTACAGTTTAACTACTTTTAAACATTTATTTTCCAATATTCATTAGGTTTCAATCTAACAGCATATTCCTCATTCAATAAATAAAGCAACTGCCTACATTCCAAATTTAAAATATGAAGATAAAATGATAAGAGACAGAGTTCTAAAAGCAGTGAATCACGATATCAATAAGCTGCAGACATTTTCTGACTTGCATCAAGGACTGGCTTTACATTTAAGAAAGCTTTTAAAAACGTTATAAGAAATTTTCAGCTTAGGCATGCTTCTTAAACAGGCCAAATTGGGATCTGTTTCGTGTATTTTTTCATGAGCAGCTGTACAGAGTCAAACTGGGAGGTTAGCTTAGATTTTGGTTTCTTTACATATAGTGAGAGGAACACTATGAGAACCCTTTTCAATTTCACAAATTTCTGGTCATAAAATGTGGTCTGCTAAAATGATCCATCATTTTCATATTTGTATCGAGCATAACAAACATTCATAGAACAGAGAAGAAAAAATAAGTGAACCCTCGGATTTTAACTGGTTGACCCCTCTGGCAGAAAAAAACCCTCAACTTTTCCTGTGGTTGCAGATCGACTTTGCAAAACCAACCATCAGGCTGATTTTTGGACCACTCATGATGTGATTCATGGTAAGTCTGGTGTGAATTGCTTTCTTGAGGTCATGCCACAGCATCTTAAGTGGGTTAAGATCACAACTTTGACTTGATTTCCAGAACATGCATTTTCTTCTGAAACCATTTGTTGTTGATTTGCGTCCATGGTTTAGATCATTGTACTGGTGCAACAACTCTCTCTTTTCAGCTTTAACTGTTGAGACAGATGGCCTCAAGTTCTTCTGCAAAATATCTTGACAAATGTGTGAATTCATTTTTCCAGCAATGAGGGCACGCTGTCCAGGCACTGAAGAGTAAAGCACACCCTTTCCACAATGCACGCTCCACCATGTTTCATATTTGGAATAAGGTTTTGACATTGGTGTGGTGTGCCAGTATTTTTCCACATGATAGTGTGTTTCTTTCCCAAATCATTCAATTTAGTTTTAATCTGCCTACAGGACAGTCTGAGAGGAGTGCCGTGGAAAATCCAAATGCTCTTCGGAAAACTTCAAATGTGGTAATGTAGCAACAGCTTCCTCCTTGGTGTGAACTCTATTCTTGTTTGATGTTTTACATATGGCATATTCATTAACAGCTGTTGGCATGTGCCAGCTTGGTACAAGTTATTGTACAAAATCCTGACCTCAACCCAATCGAGATGGTGTGGCTGGAGCTCAAGAGAGCTATTCACACCAGACATATCCCAGCAATCTTACTTAGGTGCAACAGTACTGGAAAGAAGAATGGTTCAAAATTAATTCTGATCAATGTGCAATTACAAGGAATGTTTATTTGAGGTGTTTCTGCCTAAGGAGCGTTAACTTTTCCCTTCCAGGTTATTTTAAACAAAATTAAGAATACATCATAGACCAAATATATATATATATATATATATATATATAGTATGCATGTTTGCATTTACCATGTGCAGCTTCAATTATTGATTATGCAAACAAAACAATGGCCATATGTAAAATTAGTTGCAAGGGGGAATAAATAAATTGGAGTTCAGCTGTAGCTGTCCAAATTGTTCATTATTGCACCCTGTCCAGGGATGGGTATTGATAAGATTTGTATGGCTCACATTTCATTAGATTCTTTTTAAGGATTCAATTCTTCACTGAGTCAATTATCATTACTTTTTTTGGAGGGAGTGGGGGGAGGGAGGTGAGGCTAAACATGTAAATCAACTTTGTTTTATGCCTTCATTGAAAGATACATCTCAAGTAAGCTGACAAACCCAACTGTGTGGTCTGAATAGGTCCACATCCTTGGACTCCCATGAGGTCCCCAGAATAAAAATTTTAAAAAAGTATAAAACTAGACAGTATATGCATATTCCTCCGTAGAAATGTACCAAATACAACCTAAATTATCATACAGTCCAAGGAATTGAAACTCTGGGAGAAGGTTCTCAACAAGAACCAGTTTTCAATTCCCATCCCTAGCCCTGTCTGTGCATCAAAAATATGGTTCCAAAAGATCAATTTCAAGCTCTGGAAAACTCAAAATTCTTATTGTACTACCTGCAAACCTAATTCCAATGAAGTTGGGATGTTGTGTTTAACATGAATAAAAACACAACATAGTGATTTGCAAATCATGTTCAACTAATATTTGATTGAATACACTACAAAGACAAGATATTTAATGTTCAAACTGATCAACCTTATTGTTTTTAGTAAATCATTAGCTTCAAATTTTATGGCTTCAACACATTCCAAAAAAGATGCAACAGGTGGCAAAAAACACTCAAAGTTGACAAATGCTCATCGAACACCTGTTTGAAACATCCCACAGGCGTACAGGCTAGCTGGGAAAAGGTGGGTGCCATGATTGGGGATAAAAGGAAACTCCCTGAATTGCTCAGTCATTCACAAGCAAAGATGGGGCAAGGTTCACCAGTTTGTGAACAAGTGCATGAGAAAATAGTCAACAGATTATGGCCAATGTTCGTCAATATACAATTGCAAGGAATTAATGGATTTCATCATCGATGGTCAATAATATCAAAAGATTCAGCAGAAACCACTGCATATAAACGGCAAGGCTGAAAACCAACACTGAATGTCTGTGACCTTCGATCACTCAGGCAACACTGCATCAAAAACCAACAATGTGTAAATAAAATCACCACATGGGCTCAGGAACACGACAGAAAACCAATGTCAGTAAACACAGTTCGACACTACATCCCTAAGTGCAACTTAAAACTATACTATGCAAAGCAAAAGCCATTAATCAACAACACCCAGAAATGCCGCCGGCTTCTCTGGGCCAGAGCTCATCTAAGATGAACTAATGCAAAGTGGAAAAAAATGTTTGTGGTCTGACAAGTCAACTTTTCAAATTGTTTATGGAAATTGTGGGCATCATGTCCTCCAGGCCAATGAGTAAAGGAATCACCAGGTATGTTTGGGACGCAAAGTTCAAAAGCCAGCATCTCGGAGGCTGGGGCTATGGTAGTGCCAATGGCATACATAGGTAACTCACACATCTGTGAAGGCATCATTAATGCAGAAAAATACATCTTTTTAATGGACGCCCTCGCTTATTTCATCAAGACAATGCCAAATTTTGCACATGTTACAACAGTGTGGCTTCGTAGTAAAAGAGTGTGTGTACTAGGTTGGCCTGCCTTCAGTCCACACCTGTTTCCCATTGAAAATGTGTGGCACATTATGAAGCATACAATGACAACAGATACCCCGGACTGTTGGACACCAAGAATGGGGAAAAAAAGTCGACCTACAACACGGTGGTAAACCTTGTCCCGGCTTTTTTGGAACATGTTGCAGCCATAAAATAAGTTCATGCTTATTTCCTAAAAACAATCAAGTTTATCAGTTCGAACATTAACCCTTGTGCGTTGATTGTTTTTAACGACACTTCGGACAAAGGCACCATAATGGAATGGTGGCTTTAAAGTGTAATATCAAAGTCATTTCTGAATCCTTTTTTTTCTTGCGACCACTCAAAATGTTCAGTGGCGTCAGACCTATCCATACATGTATAGTTTCTATTTACTTATTGAGGTTGGTGCCCTCTATGGACATCAAAGCAATAAAAAGCAGTATTGTGCTATGGGTATAAGTAACTATCATCTGCATATAAGTAAAAAACAAAAACATTGAATTTGGACTATTCAATATGGACAAGTTAGCACCTTCAACATGTTAATAGATCATGACATAATTTTAGTTAGTACGTCAACAGTCCTGTTATGGGATGTTTTGGTCCACAAGGGTTAAATATCTTGTCTTTGTCATGTATTCAATTAAATATAGCTTGAACCTCATTTGCAAATCACTGTATGCATTTTATGTTTACATAACATTGGATTGGATTGGATACAACTTTATTGGATTCATTGGAATTAGTTTGTGCATTGGCCGTTGCACTTTTAATGACTCTGCTAATAATATACTCATATGACAGAATAAACAGATGAAAATAACAGAATGCAAATTACTCTTCCATTCTCTTCAATGTCGCGGCCTAGCGTCACTATTGTTTCCACGAGCTCCGAAACATCAACGTCATCAGCCACCATGCTTATAAAGATGCAGTCCTCCTCTTTGGCAAACTCTGGGCCTAGGAAATAAATATATAAATAATATATAAAAAAGGTTTAAATGTGAATCAATTAAGCTATTTTCATTTTACTGCTGATTCGAAAAAATGAAGGGGTACAAACCAGTGGAGAAGATTATGTCAGTGTCTAGCTCTTGTAGTTGCTTCAGCAATTCAGCGTTTATTTTCTTGATTTCTTTTGCTCTCCTGATATCATCAATTCCCTCCACCTGAGGCTCATAACTAAGTAGCATGTGAAGAAAAAGCAGGCGTGGTTGAAAAAGGAGATAGTGTATTCGTTAAAATTTGAATAATTTATTTCAAAGCAAAACCTTTCAACTGCTCAGCCATAGGTGAGAATACATCTGAGTCCATTCATCCATCCGTTATCTGAACCGCCTTATCCTCATTATAGCTATTAGAAATGCATGTTTTTCTTGACATACTACCTGAGGCTTTGATTCATTTAATATTCATCGTGCAATTTGCTACTAAAATATCTTACAAATGTAAAATATGATTTGAAACATGTTTGATCTAGCAGACTATGATTATGGTTAGGGATGGTTATCAATAATTGAGAACCGAGGGGACCTGGAGTAATATTGTGGTTGTCTTGGATTCATTCAAATTTGTTAATGTCTTTGCTAAATTTCGATGCTGAGCTGCACGAAAGCACCATCAATAGGAAATGTGTGTATATGATGCACAGCTCCATCTCCACCCCCGAAGCCACATTGCGGGCGCTTGGCAGCTCGGCTACAGCTTCCATGTCCGTGAGGCCGTTCACGCCGCCCGCTCCCCACCAAATCCGCTTTACACAAACAGAGAACGACCAGTACAGTGAAACTCCTCTACAACGAAATCATGTTTGCAGCAAGAAATTTTTCACAACAGGGGGTTTTTCACTGTAGCAAAATTGATCTCAGATGTAAACACACACACACACACACCCCCACACACACACACACACACACACACACACACACAAACACACACATACAAATGTATGTGTACACGCACACACAATCGTATGTGTACTCTTTATTTTTATTCCTGTAGTTCATAAGTATGAGCACACACTTATTTGACACTTCATATAGTTAGTGTAGAAAGAGAAAAAGGGAAAGAAATTGCGAAATTTACGATCAGCATTCACTTTCACTGACATCAATGTCTTAGATAATGTCTTTTTTTTGCTTCCTCCATCTTTCATTTTGATCACTTTTACCCTCTCTTCCAGCGTCAGAGCGCTTCTTGTCTTAGCTGCTTGACATCCATTTTGTAGCCATTTTAGCAATGCAGCGGTCATGCTGCGTCTGAATCAAACAATAACAAATACTCACTGGACCCGGTGGCTTTTCTTTCCACCATCTCACTGTCGCTAACTCGACCACCCCTCGATCGCCACCCAAGACAGCGTTGCTCAGCTGATGTCATGCAATGAACATTTAAAGCCAGCCACGGGACGCTTCGCAGTCCTCGATGGCCGTAGTTAGCGCGATGGAACTCGCCTTCTCTCTAATGAGCGCTCCAGTTGGCCTAAGGTTTTTAGCAAGATAACAAGTAAAGCATTCCAGGAAACCTTCATTTATTTGACTGTCCGTCGAGCCACAAGCAATTTACTCTGAGCAGCTAATCAGATGCATTCCACTCTATCTTCCACGGATCTAGCTGCAGTTTCTACACACAGATAGTGAGGTCCCTCTTGGCCAATCGGAGGCCAAGATGATGCTCGGTAAGCCAATGGGAGAGCAGCTATGAGTATGTTGCGTTCAGAAAACTCGGAGCTGTGAAAGAAATAAAAATCATTCACTATTCCAGTAAAACTCATGCTTTTAGAGTCACTTACATGTCGCCGTTTCGTATCCAATGAGAGTAAATAGCGGCGTGGACAGAGTTATTCCGTGGTATCGAGCGGGACTTGCTTGTGTTTGCGCCACTGCGTGCTTCTGTATGGCTTCCGGGTTACGGGTAGTGAAAATTCTGGTGTTATGAATTGATCGTTAATGTAACATCCATCCATCCATTTTCCGAACCGCTGAATCCTCACTAGGGTCGCGGAGGGTACTGGAGCCTATCCCAGCCATCTTCGGGCAGTAGGCGGGGGACACCCCGAACTGGTTGCCAGCCAATCGCAGGGCACACAGAGACGAACAACCATGCGCGCTCACACTCACACCTAGGGACAATTTAGTGTGTTCAATCAGCCTGTCATGCATGTTTTTGGAACATGGGAGGAAACCGGAGCACCCGGAGAAAACCCACATAGGCCCGGGGAGAACATGCAAACTCCACACAGGGAGGCTGGAGCTGGAATTGAACCCGGTACCTCTGCACTGTGAAGTCGATGCGCTAACCACTGGACTACCGGGCCGCTAATGTAACATCGTAGTCTAAATTTTAATTAAAGATTAAAGATACTGTATCATTTATTTGTCCCACACTGGAGAAATTTACAAATGCTTAGGTTTTTAGTCCGGGTGAAGGAATTTCCTTTTGAAAGAACTCTGTAGATGGGAATATTTACTGTAAACCAGTGTGGTGGTTGCTGTTTCCGAACGAAGCAGTAGAGGTCGCTGTTGGATTAGACTTCGTTGTAGTGAATCTGTTTGCGAGGCTAGAGCAGAGAAAATGATTTCGTATAACGCAACAGGGTTTTTTTTTGTCGTATGGGGGGCAAGAGAATGGGTGTGGTGTTAATGCATGAAGATTTTTTCACATTAGGGGGTATTTTCGCCCATGTAGGTTTCGTTCTAGAGGAGTTTCACTGTACTCACGCGTGTCCAAATGCAGGTTGGCGTCCTTTCCGCATGTCCTCCGAGTCTGGCAGCTGCGCCTTTGGCCCATAATCTGACTAATCTGGTCAGGCAGAAAAACAAAACAAAAGTGGAAAGTCATAAGTGTCCTTGGGTGTCTTGAAAGGCGCTTATAAATAAAATGTATTACTATTACTATTACACTGTAGTCCATAAAAAAGTTTTCTTTTTTTTCTTTTTAATTTGAGCCATTATTCGTAAAGTGGCATACTTTTACTTTCAACCCGTCCATTTCCAAATG